>JAQLOL010000007.1:25011176-25026114 GCA_029783665.1 Naso thynnoides | reverse complement strand
CACATACATACACACACACATATATACATATATACACATACATACACACACACATATATACATATATACACATACATCCATACATCCATCCATACATACATACATACATACATCCATACATACATTGTCAACCGCTCATCAGTGGTCGAGTCGTGGAGGCAGCAGCTTCAGCAGGGGGACCCAGACTTCCCTTTTCCTGGCCACATCATCCATCCTTCATGACCATAGGTGAGGGTAGGAACGAAGATTGATCCATAGATCGAAAGCTTTGCCTTTCAGCTCAGCTCTCTTCTTGTTACAACAGTGCAGTTGTAGTAAAGCGAACATAAAATCACTCCCACTGCACCAATTCTCCGGCCAATCTCCAGCTCCATTGTCCCCTCACTTGTGAACAAGACCCCGAGATACTTGACTTCCTTCACTTGAGGTAAGGAGTGGACAGTCCACCAGTTTCTTTCTGAGAACCACAGACTCTGATTTAGAGGTGCTGATCCTCATCTCAGCTGCTTCTCACTTGGCTGTGATTCGATGGAGTGAGTGAGTGCTGAAGATCACACACTGATGATGCCATGAGGACTGCATCATCTGCTAAGAGCAGCGATGAGACCAGAGGGTGATCAAGATATTTTAACTTTCGTCTTAGGAGCTGTCAGGTCCATCTTCATTTATGTCAATTCTCAGTGCATAATAACAGCTTAAACACTGGTTAACACTAGTTAAATTGACAGTTTATCTGCTTGAAGTGTTATTGTAGTCATGTGTTGTCATGTCCACAAATTTCACAACAGACTGTACAGGGGATATAAAAATTGAGAAGATGCAAAACAAAAACACACTTAGGGCCTGATTTACTAAAGGTTTGTAAAAAAGTGTAACAAAGTGCAAATTTGATATCACTCGCAAAGAAATGTGCAAACTGATCTACTAAAGGTGCAAACTGAGGAATATATCTTTCATTTAGAGTCTCTAAGGTAAGTTTTTTGTAAAATTCTTCCTCACAAAATGAATAAAAAACTTGATTTACAATTTATCATATCTTAATTCATGTTTTTATTCATCTTAATGTAAATTTCATTTATTCCTACATTTTGAAAATGGCTCCTATCTGTTTTTGCGGGTGAACTCAAGTTCAGCGTTCAGCCAGATGAAACAAAACATTCATAGCCGCTGCAGTCTAAACAAAATGAATCAGTATTTATTTGTCCTTCTGTTACCTTTTTCTTTTGCGCAGTGGGCGCATCTCACCTCCAGTGAGCTCCTGCTCATTCTCTGAACTCTCCATGGCAGAAACCATTGGTAAACTCAAAACCCTTATTTGAATACCATGTCTGCACCTGCTTTCAGTCCTGCAATTTTCCTTCATTGATCACCTGCAAAATACACGCCAACAAAGCGTGCAAAGTGTCAGAATGCACACACTATTTATTTGGGATCTTATTAAATCAGGCCCTTAGTGTTCAGACAGAGCCATTTAAACTCCTCATGTCCCAGGTGGACACGAGGGCAGCAGCTCGGGCATCTCTTCTTTTCTGCTCTCTGGTAGAGAAAACGTATATCTGTCCGTCCTCAGAGGGGATTTAACACAGCGTGCTGTCTGAACAGCTCCACCACCATCACTGTCTGACTGATACTATACCACTGACAATTATCACAGCATGACATTCTCTTCAACCAAGGGCACGCATTTTAGAAGTGACATGTCTGCACTTAAAGCAACTGTTTGGCTTGAACACAAGTTGGTCTAAATGCTTACATACATTTATACATCAGCATATGGACAAGATGATTAGTTCCTACGTGAGCCTTCTGCTGCAGACACATTTGAATGCAGATGTTTGGGGGGTGGGGGTGGGGGGGTGTTTACTGAAGAAACAGGTTGTATAAAAATGATCAAGTTGCAGTTCGTATCTCAGGCGTCATAGCAGATTGATCAGTATTATCCGTTGTGAATTCTATGCTTGTTATCTCCTCAAAACCAAACTCCGGTCTTTAATTGATCCACCCTCTGACGCTGAACGTCCTCTTCCTGCAGCTCTTTGGCAAAGAAGCCTCCAGATGTGACCAAGTCTCGCAAAATGAAGACAGAACATCTGCTCAAAGTAGAGGATCATGACTTTACCATGAGGCCAGCGTTTGGAGGTAGGTGTGGAGCACTCCAAACAATTTAGTGTGTTGCTCTCCTGGTGTGCATTAATTCATATTCAATAACACACAACAGGCTTAATGTTATGGTCCACTCACTTGCTTTTTACCAAGCTTCAGCCCCAACTGACCTTTTAGTTGCTGAGTTGTCTGTCAACTCCAGTCCTAATTAAAACCATAAGTTGTGGCATAAAGCTGGCAAAAGTATTAAACAGAGTTGATTTCAGTCAAACACAGTATCAAAGTTGGTACAGAAAACTTCTTTTTGCTGATTTATGAATCACAGTTCATCATCCATCAGGATTTGTTTAAAAAAAAAAAAGCAGAATTAATGAAATCTTAAATGGTTATTTGTGATCAAAACCTCTGAGATCTAAGCAGCAAAACAAATGTGAGTTTGTTATGTTTTTTTTATTTTAATTACATTTATTGAAACAATTTACAATCTCCTAATACACATGTAATAGACACTCTGTCTCTAAAAATGTAAAAGGGGTTTTATTGAAATTTCATTAAAATGACATAATAAATAAAAATTATAGCAGATGTTGTTGGCTGTCAAGTTAAAGGAAATGTCGTTACAGAAGGTCATCATAGGTTAGAAAGAGTGTGTTCATGCAGCAGATAAAACAAACCATCTGAAAGCGTGAAGCGTCTCCAGCCTACAACCTTCACATGAATCCTGTTCCATCATCATGTTGTGACTGCATTTCATGTTTTTTTGTTCTGCCAGATAACAAAAGCAATAAGATCTAAAGCTTTTTTGGGCTAACAATGTCACTCTGGGTTTTTGACATAAATGTATTATGCATTAAGAAGTGTTATGTGTCAAAATATGACTGGATCAACTTTTTGGCTGCAGCAGTTTCAGTGTTCACCAACTTATAAAGCTTTTAAAACATCCCTGATGTCACTGTGTGCTGTCTAAAGACTGCAGCTCAAAAGATGTTTTATGCACTTGTGTTCAAGCCTCATGTCTTCCTTTCACGACATGGGTTAAACCTGGAGATAGTGGAGCTTAATTGTTGAAATACTCAAGAAACTTGCTCAAGGTGAAATCTTTGTTGATACGCTTGAAAGTATGTGCTTCTTGAGCAGTCAAATCAAACTCGTGGGATCTGCTCAAAAGCCGACGAGGCTTTCAGAAAGTTATTTGGATACCAAGACAGACCCACATCTCTCGTAGAAAATCAAATGGAAAAGAAAAAAAAAACCTCTCCTGACCCTTCTTCCTCTGTAGTTGTGCCATGTTTGGAGCAGGAGGTGAAACCATCGTTAAGTAAGGTCGCTTTGCTTCCATTGAGGCGATTGTTACTTCACAGAGAGGCAGCGCGTACAGCAGGAGGTCACAGTGGAAATGGGACTAAAAATAGCCAGGGTTCTGGCACAAAGTCCCAGCAGAGGATACATGGCTCTAGTTGCATTAGTATAAAGAGTCACACGCTCCACCCTGTCTCCCTACAAAGGGCTGCCCCCTCCAGATGTGTTTAAACCCTTGGCTTTTTATATTAAATAATACTTTAACATGGGTTTTCCGCCATATTAGATCAGTAAGCTACAGGCTTAGCTGTGTTAGAATGAAAGAGGCTGAACACTGAAAATACCCCCAGCACACCTCCGTCCAAACAGGAAAGTCAGTGAAGCCATTTTTTACACCAATAATATGTATATATGTACATTTTTTATTTTTTATTTTTTTAAATGCTGGTAAACTTTCCACAAAGAGGCAACTGTCTCCTTCCCCATTGTCAGGAGACAAGGGAACAGTAAAGCAGCGTGTGACAATGTAAAGCACGTTTATTTTTCATTTTGACTTCTACTTTGTTGCCGACTTTTTATAGAGCTTCTTCTTGAGTTTCTCTTTTAAGCTCATGCTGACTTAATGCTGTTCTAATGCTGCTCGAACAGAGACTGATGGAATATGTTGTCGTACATCTCAGTGTCTCTCAGAGTGCCAGTAACCTGTCAACTCATTTCCTCTCCCCCTCAAATCCGAAGTGGCTCTGTCACCTCGTTATCCTGCCGGTGTTACATCTTGAATGATATGACGAGCAAAACTGATGTCTCTCATACTGTAAAAAGCAATAAATAATGTTCACATTCAGAACCCGTCATTGCACCAGAGAAAAAGGGACAATTTGCACATCCGGGCAGGTGTCATGTTTATGTCACTGCTGATCGGAGCTGGAGAAAACCTGTGACTATAGCAGAGTCAGTTAATCCGTGAATGAATTCTCATTGTGCCCTTTATCATTGCAGGAAATAATTAGATGTTAGTGGATGTGAATAGGTTTTCGGTCAGGTGTGGAATCGTTAGAACAAAGTCAGTGCAAAAACTCTGTTGTTATCCACATTAGACGCTCTGTTGAAGGTACTTTATTGGTCACATGTACATCTTACAGTGAAACATGTTCTCTGCATTTAACCCATTCCTGAGGAGCCGTGGGCAGCCACAGCGCCCGGGGTGGACCAACTCTAGATTCTGAGCCGGTCCCTCAGTCAAATGTACTGACTGGAGATAGACCAATACGTGTTTTGGTGATGGGGAAAACCGAAGCACCCACAGGAAACCAACACGAACACAGGGAGAACATGCCAACTCCACAGAGAAAGGTCCTGCCCCAGCTGGAAATACAACCCAGCACCTTCTTGCTATGATGCGACAGTGCTAACCACTAGGCCACCGTGTCATGGTGCCAATAGACCTTCAAGCAAATAGTGCATTATGCCACCTGTGTAGTTATCAGAGGTGTGGAAAACGAGTGTATTGAGCCAGCATGTCTTTGTTAGCTAAAAAAAAATAACATTGTATTAAACACTTGAAAGATAATAATCTTAGTTCTTTAAATCACTATGGGCATAAAGTGGCTTTTGTTCTGTTTTTATTTGTCTACATGCCAGTTGCCACTTGTGCCGCCGTATGTGGAACTTACATACAAGTTTCATGTATGTACGAAATAGTCGAACGATCAAATGTTAATGGTCAAAACTATTATGGCAGAGACTCAAATATCCTGACTTTAAGAATAAACACCTGCTGGGCTTTAAATCTCACTCTTCCATTTGCAAAGTGAACTCAAGCAGAAAAAAGCCCTGAGTGTGGCTAACGTGTGGGGTGTATTATTGCTATTAATCCTCGGAAAGATAACACATTAAGCTTGTTGTTAATCCAGAGAGAGAAAGCCTGTCGGCCAGATCATTTGATGTATGGGCTCGGAGTGAGTCATGTTATGATCTGGTAACTGTATAGCAAAGCCACCGTTTGCTTTTCAGAAAATGTGGTGGCTTAGCAGTGTTGCAGATTTACTGGAGATCACAAGGTCAGAGGTGGGGCTGTGTCATGCAGCCTGTTACTTTTATGTGTCCTCCAACGCAGCTCTTCAAAGCGCACTGTTGTGTTCGGTCAAAGTAAGTCTGTCTTTGGTCAAGAAAAACACGAAAGGAACGCATGGAACTCAAACTGGTTTAGAGCTTTTGATGAGTATGTTCTTAAAGTTGAGAAAAAATGTGAAAAAGTAAGTCCGCACACCAGAGCTCCAATGCAATTCGGGCCAATTCGGGCCAGATGCCCGCCCGAAACGTCACCAATACCAGCTATGTGATCTTACATTAAATTAGTTTTGCATTGGAGCTCTGGTGTGCAGACTTACTTTTTCACATTTTTTCTCGTCTATGTATTTGGTCCAGCACCCTAACAGGTTTTCTGATGTGCGCGCTTCTCTTCATTTTCAGAAGGCCAAACAGTGACATCAGCTGCATCAGCAATAAATGCAACTCCTGTGGCAAAAGCTCTATTATCAGAGGTGCACCATCCCCGTACCAACTGCCAGTGCTGAGAGGTGTTTCTGTCCCTCCATTGTTTGAAGATTTTTAAAGAGCAGCGGTAGGTTTGACGCTTTGTTTTTTAAGTTGTAGTCTCTTAATTATGTTTGTTGTAAGATTAGAAATGCTGTATTTAGTAGGCAGGTCACAGTGTATGGTAGTGGGGCAGGGGAGGTGGGGGTGTTGATGGGCTTAACCTATTTGAGATGCGTTCTGCGTTTCATGTGCTGTGGCACCATCTTGTGGTGAAACTTGGCCGTGGTTCTGTCTCTATCAAACCATCAGAACTAGAGGTGTGACAACACGTGGACACGGACATGACAGCGTAATGGAAAATCCACAACCGAAAAACAGTTTTGTTTTTTCACACCCTTACTTGTGACGGAGCTCTCTCCATCAGGAAAGGCCACACCAGTATTTACCCTCGTGACCACACCGCTAATCCCCACTGCACTGAATATCCATCTGTGTTAAGTTACTACAGATGTAAGCTGAACATTTCCTTCAGCTGCAGCTTCACATTAAAAGCATTTAACTGGCGAAACTTCAATTTATTTATATTCTGAAGTATTCTAGTAACAGAAAATACAATGTGTGCTTAGCTAGCTGACGGCTATCAATCATCAAAAACATGCTTTGGCGGCGCATCAAGTGAGAGAGAACATCAGCGAGCTGGTCATTATTGCATCAGACTTTTCACAGCATGGCTAACTTTCCAAGTGTCACATGTTTAACATCCCAAAGGACGTGACTGAAACTGTGACTTTACTCAACAAAAATAGCCGTCATCAGTCTGTCGCTTCATCTTCACACAAAGCACTGTGAACCAGAGACAAGACACACAGACAGAGTGACAAATTTTTGCCTCGCAGCTAAAATATATTCATGGAGCGCCCTCTGGTGGATGAAGTGAACTTTTCAGTTACCCTAACATTTTCCAGTTTTCATTGATCAAGAGCAGTTTTGTACGGAGGATAATTGTACAACAAGACACATAAACTACAACTATGACCGATCAAATGACTGGGAGAAGTGGAACAATCAGCATTTTGCATGTTGAGCTTAAAACAGTTAAACAGCACAACATCTGTATTTTATAAAAGTGAACGAAAGTGTTATAAATAATCTATAGAGTCAGATACTTTATAATCCCAAAGGGACATTTTGCAACCAGACAGGACAGACCCCAGTGTTCACATCACAGTGTGCTACAGTTACTGGACGTCTTTCGGTGGACTGATATGTTGGGACATGAACTTCCGGAGCCGAACAGAACAGCATCCCCAAAAACAATCTGATATTCTTAACAACGGTCTGCTATACAGAAATGACGGACCTCATTGCTGTGATTGACCAATCAGAGTCGAGTATTTAACAATGCCATGTAATAATTTTAAATAATGTTTTAACAATGTTAACGTTCGAATCACGTTTTGTCTGGGAGTAATTTTATAACAAGGTGACCAGATTTCTGAAATGAAAACCTTTGAAAAACATTTTCAGTTCAGTGAACAAAAGTCAGTAAATATGATCAGAATGAAATTTTAAAAATATGGTTTCATGAATTTCGATGACTTGCGATGCAGCGGACATCGTGTCGTCTTGGTCTGAGTATAACCTTTTTTTAATCTAGTCATTAAAATGACATTTCTGTTTCTTTAAAGAGCCATAGCTCCTCTTGTCTGCTCCTCTTACCCTCTTAATTTTTCCTTCACTTTACCTTTTCACCTCTCTTAACTTGTTTACTCTGTTAATTTTTCGTACTCACTTTCTCCCGCTCTTTTCCTTCTGTCTTCCTCACTCTTTTGCTCTTTGTGTCTATGAGTAATCCTCCTCTTCTAAAACAGAGCCACATCATGAAGTCATGTAAGAGCTGTCACATGGTGATCTACAGTGAACTGTGCTGCAGTCACACCAATGACAGTAATTATTACTGTCAGTGAAACACGTCTTCAGTCCGCTCCAGCTCTGACTTGTTTCTTCTTCTGCCCTCATAAAAGACATTTATTTGCTTCTCCTTCTGTCCATGAGTAAACAAGCAAAACTACAAACAGCGCCACTCTGCATTTACAACCCACATTGTGGTCAGAGGTGGTACTGTATTAGTCTGCATGCAGCCAGGACCACAGCTGCAGCGTCTTTTTCACTTCCTGTTTTTTTCAGGGACAGCTCACCCAAAAATCGGTGACATCTGGTCACTCTGGTTTTTTCTAAGTAATGGAACAAGAAGAAGATGCTAGATGAAGAGCTGCAGGTGACAGGTGAGCCAACAAACTGTCTCCTTCATTCAGCTTCTCTTTCAGCATCTGAAATATTTTGAATTTGGTGCTTTTTGTGTTTTTCTTTGACAACTAATCCTCCACCACCATTCTGCTGGCCAGCTCTCTTTACTCTTGTCATAGCAGTGGTACAATGAGTTTGCCCCAGATTTGTGGTCACTTTATAAATGGAGTGAAGCATTTAGCAGCGGTGGAGCAGCGGTGGAGCAGCTGTGCTGCGACTCAGCTGCTGATGCACAGCTCCGGCTCAAGAGGCCCATAGCAGGATGTGTAGTGTGCCCGTGTTTATGGTATATTTCATAGATGTCAGGACTCGTCCCTGTTAAGGTCAAGTTTTGTTATTTCATGCACATTCTGTCTTCCTGTTTTATTTTGTACTTACCTTCTCGTCTCGTTTTAGGTGTCTTGACTTCCTGCCCTCGTATTCTCCTCTCTGTGCTGACAGCAGCCCTGCCCTGTGTCTCATTGTCTCACCTTTCCTTGTGTTTTAAGTCCTTTGCTCTGTGTTGGTCTTTGCCAGTTTGTCTTGTTCTTCTCGTCAAGCGTTCAAACCTTTCCTCTCGTCAGTTTTTGTCCATGTGGTTTTAAACCTTGCCTAAGTTTTTGACTACATCTCTGAATGCCCGTTTGTTACCTTTGCCAATTCCCATAGCCTACTTGGTGTTTTGCCCCTGCCTGACTGATTTTTGCATCGTGTTAATAAATTTGGAATTTTGGGGGATTCTACAACTGTGCCAAGTTGTGCAATTGAGCCTTCTGTTCCTGAATAGTGTCAATAGATTATTTAAAATGATTAATTCTGGTTATTAATGGCAGTAATTATGGGATGGAGGACTACATGCTGTGATAAAACTGTTTTACATGTATTATGACCACTCAGAGCAAATTTGTCAGAAATACAGCCAATAGGAAAGAGTTCAGTCAAGGGGAATATTTACATGGTGATGTTGCAACAGAATCAATCAGAGGTTCAGTAAAAAAAAAGCTGTGATCACATCTTGTTTCAGGTGCTGCAGAGCATGATGTGACCATCTACACTTTACATGCATGACGGCTGTCACTGAGCCCTACCTGAACAACAGACTGTCCAATGGCAGCATCCTCTGACACCAGCACAGTGTAGAGGTCACGGCTGAACATTGGCGCGTTGTCGTTGACATCTGTCAGGTTTATGTTCACTGTGGTTATGGCACTCAGTGGAGGAGTGCCGCCATCACGAGCCTCTACCGTCAGAAAGTAGTCCCTGCAGATCTCATAGTCCAGAGGATGGGCAACCAAAATGGCACCTGGCAAATGTGAGAAGAGAGAGGGAACAGAAATATGCATCTAAATTTAGTACAAAAAAAAAAAGAGTTTAAATCAAGTTGTCATGGGGGAAGAAGAGAAAATGTGGTTTGGATCTACTGTCACATGAAAAACACACCCGTGAAGTGTTTGTGTGATGAGCTGAGACACTCAGAGTTCCAGCAGTCATCTTTAGTTTCATCACTGTGAAAAAATTCAGTGAAAGGACTCTACAGCCCAATCCCATAAAAGCCACCAAAGTGTGGGTCTACTCACTGGGACTGGGATCCAGGGTGTGATGTGTGTTCTTCCTCTGCTCTGTGACACAGAAACTCTCATTTACAGACACCGTGGTAATTTTCTGATTCATTGTCTCAAATGTGAATGTGCTGCCCTGAAAGCTCACTGGAGCAACACAGGTGAATATACAGTCGCCAACAAATGTCTCACACTCTCCCCGTTTGAGCACAGTTTAATAAATGAGCCTTTTTAAATAAAAAGTTTGTTTCTAAAGGTTTACATCTCTACCGAGAGACTGAGAGTCATCAACAGAGAAGTGAGAGAGTCAGAGAAAAGAAATCACCCAAACTAGATCAAGTTAGTGTCAAGGCTGATCAAGTCCATCTTACTTAGACAACGCCAAGTCACAACAAAGTTGTTTCAAGACATGTAGAACACACTCTGTAATTACGTTATACTAAAGTGCCTTGTGTGTGATGATCTACCAAGAATGGATCGACACACTAACTGAACACTGAAGAATCTTTCATATCTTAGACAAAAACAAAACAAAAGGACACTGAATGCTCTACTGTGAATGACCAGGTATCTAAAAAATAAAGTACAGATCTGATCCTGTAACAGAAATGATCTTTTACTCTTCAGCGTGCCACAGGGCTCTTTCTCTTTTTTTTTCTTTTCTGCAGAAGCAACCAGAACCTTTTGCCAACCAAAACATTTGTGATTATCCAAAAACATACATACAAACAGAACATTTAGCTTTCTAGCAGAATGATAGTGGGTGCAGTCAGACCTTTCTCTAACGCTGACACAGCGCTGTGAAGAGCTGCTTTCCAAAACAAGCAACATGCCTGCAGTTCATATTTCACTCTTTATAGCAATCAAATACATAATATTATATCATTTCAAATGCAGGACGTTGGATGGAGAAATGGAAGCTTGAAAAAAAGAAAATCAAAACTGAAAACATGCTGGTGGGGCCACTACATGTGGTCATGACTGTTTTAACCCGAAACATCCATGGTTGTAACGTGCAGTAAGTCGCTTCTTCATCTAAATGCATGTTTAAGACATGTTTAAGAGACGCCAACTCACGAGGAAGATTACATTTGTGTAAATACACAAAATACATATTTTTTAGCCTTGTGATGAACTGGCGACTAGTCCAGGGTGAACATCGCCCTCAGCTGGAATTGGGTCTAATTGGCTCCAGCCGCCCCCCACACATGCAAGAAAACATTCATCCCTTCAGGCAGCCAAGAAAAGTTGTTTTGTGACCAGTTCGTAAAATCCGAAAGCAACATCAAAGCCAAGGCCACGTTTAGACAAGAGCAGCCCTACTAGAAACAGAAAGGTCTTCCCCCTTTGTCAGTGTACCTTCATCCTGACGCTGGATCCCGGATCTGTGGATACAATCTATCTGAGTGGATGGCTGAGCCTCAGAGGTCGTGAGGAGCAAACCAGCCAACTGAAGAAGCTGTGACACCTCTCCTCTTCACATTACACCTCAGACTTGAGCTTTCACTGTTCAACTTCCTGCCACCTCCAAAAGTCTTCAAACAGCTCCTCAGTTGTTGGGTGCATCAAAGACAACAAGGAGGAGAATTACGAAAACACATGGAGAGGGTGGAGTCACAGGTAGTTTGGGTCCACGTCACTGAGACAGTCACAGAGAGGACATATTTTCTGTGGCAGCTTAAGACATTCATCCGGCCAAATCAAGGATGCAAAGCCAAATAAAAAAACAGAATGCAAGGTATCATTCATTCTTCTATGAAAGCATCAGGATGCAATCCACCACACCACCCATCCCTCTCCAGGTATCCCAGGTGTAGAAAGACTGTAGTTGCTCCCTCCGAGCCCGGACACAAACTTTTTGAGGGATTCTTCTCCAGCAGCACAATGTGGTCCATCAGGATCAAAACCTCACACCATAACAAAACAGACTCAACAAGGCTGGACACTCTTTTTTTCCTCTTCATTCACTACATTTTAACACGTAAAGTCTACATTCATACATTCACTCATTTTCTGTAACCATTTATTCTCTGCCGGGTCATGGTGGGACTGGAGCCAATCCCAACGTCACACTGGGCTAGGGTGGGGTTCACCCTGGACAAGACTCCAGTGGATCACAGGGCGGACATACAGAGACAACCATTCACGCTTACATTCACAGATGCATGTGTTTGGACTGTGGAGGGAAGCAGAGAACTCGAAGAGAACCCACAAAGACACAGAAAGGTCCCACCCCAGCTGGGTATCAAACCCACAACCTTCTTAATGTGAGGCAACAGTGCTAACCACTGATCCACATTCTACATTTACATAAAGCCATCTAATTTAACCCTTTACATTAATACACATCTTTTTGAGATCACTATCATATTACAGACAAACTTTCACTCATCGGCTGATCAATTGTGTGCACAAACTGTTCAGCTCTTTCTTTAAAACGCAGTCATTTTACGTTTATATTTTTATTACTCTTGCTGCATTGGTTGCCTTTGCTATATGTAAAAAAATAAAATGCTTGAAATCAGCTTCAGTCTGACCTTCAAGTTTAAAATTTTTTTTTTTCCTGCTCTCCTATTGGAGGTTGTCCCTGCTACCTATGAGATATTCATTCCTGGGCCATTGGTTGACATGTGTTCACATTTAGATATGAGTCAGATCTAAGGCTGGGGGATGTACATATAACAAGCAAAAAGTTTACCAACAAACATCTCAGAAGAAAGAAGAAACCTCAGCCCCTCAGGCTAAATCAATCCGGATGGCCAAATTTGACAACATAGACTGGAACTCAGTTTGGACCTTTAATCAACAGTACTGTGTTACAAACAAAATTAAAGAAATTGCATTCAAAATAATTCACTTTATTTACCCGGTTAATCAAACGACAGCAAGATTTGGAAATGTGGAGAAAAATTGTGAGCTCTGTAATAGTGGTCATGAGACCATCAGTCATCTGTTCCTTGAGTGACTCCATAACTGTATGTTTTGGTTGGACGTAGAATATCTTTTCAATAACCTGACTGGCTCCAAATTACATCTTTGTATAAAAAAACCATCCAATTCTTCTATAAGGAAAGCAAAGACCTTTAAAAACTATTCAGTTTTTGATTCATTTAATAAATCTCTTAATCTTATACGGAAAATATTACATTCACAAATGTTAATGGGAACAAAAAAGACCAAGAAATAGAACAATTTCAACATAAACTAGAACATACCTAACAAAAGGCTGCTCAAAGGGAATCTGGTTTCAGAAAAAACTGTAAGTGTTTTTTGACAGCGGTACCCAAATTTCTGAGAGTGTGGCAGAGGCAGCTTAAGCTTTGAAGAAGAAAGGCTTCTCCTTTGACAACTTCAAGAAGTCTGATCTCATAGCACTGAAGCAGCTGAGACTAGCAATGTGCAAAAAGGCCGGCGCTGACCGCCACAGGCATGCAGTGGACCGAAAGGGCATCAGGGAGAGGCTACAGGGCTTTGAACAAGGTCCCCCCCCATCGGACAATCAGGTGCTGATGAGTGAAACATCCCTGACACGAGCAAGGGGTAAGTGCTAGGAGCCATGTGCCTCCAAGAAGAGTCAACTTAATGTCCGATACCCTTTGATGAGGATCTATGTTTATATCACGCCATCCAGTCTTGAGCAGACTGTCAGAGATATGGCAGCGATGTCACCAACCCATTATTGAACAGAAAAAAGTGACATTCTCTTCAAGTTAAGAGGATATTGCTGTTGTTATTATAATTATTATTATTTGTGGATGTTTTACTAAGAGAATTAATGTTATTTTTTGATCCTGCCTAAGTTGAATTTGTGTACCTGTTGAAGGAGAACAGTTTTAAAACTAATGGTACCGGTGAAGAGGATTTTCTTTTGCAGTGAAGGGAGTCCTTTGACTGACGCAACAATTTCCTCTCAATTTGAAGCTTCACTATACTTTGGACTTGGAAGTGAAGCTTATTTTTTCTACTTTCAGGGGGGCTTTCTTTTCTTCCTCTGTTTTACTTTGTGGTTGACTGTGCATATTTCTATTGAGATTCATCTATAATGTTCATTTTAATCAACAGGTTGTCATGGGCTGTGTTACACAAGTACAAGTGGTTTAAAATGAGCATATAATCAACAAGAGTATACGGTAGTTACACTTAATGTCAATGGCTCGCATAATCCCATAAAACGGGGTAAAATCATTGCTGAGATGAAACAAAAAAAGGTTGCAGGTAATTTATGGGCAGAAAACCCACCTATTCCCAACAGAACATGAAATATTAAAAAAAAAGAATTGTGTTTTCAAATTTTCAATTATGCATCCCATAAATCTGGGTGGAGGAGGGGGGTGGCCATACTGATCCCTAATGCAGTAAACTTTGAACTTATGTCTGAAGTAAAAGATAAAGCGGAAAGATATGTAATAGTTAGGGGCAAATTAGATAAGAACAAGGTGACATTATTTAATGTGTATTCCCTCCCTGGGAGCTACAAATCCACTCCCTGGACAACAAGCTGGACCTGCTGAGGCTGAGGCTGGGTGCTTCCTGTGAGATGAGGGACTGTGCCGTTCTATGTCTTACGGAAACCTGGCTAAACAGCAACATGCCGTACTCGGCTTTTCACATCGATGGCCGACTGCTCTTCCGAGAGGACCACAACCAGCTGTCAGAGAAAGCCCGCGGGGGCGGATATGCATCTTCGTAAATAAAGGTTGGTGTACAAACTGCACTATGGTGAACAGCCACTGCTCCGAGACAATAGAACAGCTGACTATGAAATGCAGGCCACATTATCTGCCTCGTGAGTTTGCGGCGGTGTTTATTATGGATCTTTACATCCTGCCGGATGCTAAGGCTAACAAGGCACTGAAGGAGCTACATAACAACATCAGCTCGTTTCCGAACAAGCATCCAGATGCGTTTTATGTGGTGGCAGGGGATTTTAACCACGTGAACGTGACGGACATTCTGCCCAGGTTCTACCAGCATGTCACCATACCAACAGGGGGAAATAACAGGCTGGACCGTGTTTATACCAACAAATGAGACGCATACAGAGCCGTCCCCCGCCCCCACCTGGGCCCCTCCGAGCACATCTCCATCATGCTGGTTCCTGCCTACCGTCCTCTGCTAACACGCTCCAGGCCTACACAGAAGACCATCACTGT
>JAQLOL010000007.1:24980117-25003155 GCA_029783665.1 Naso thynnoides | reverse complement strand
CTGCTGCAGATGATGAGGAATATTCAGTTGGTTGCAATCTGCCAAGTCACCACTAGATGTCTCTGAATCCTTCAGACTGGACTTTTGATTTTGACTAAAACAACATCAATACAGGAATGATGCTGTGTGTGTTTGTGAGTGTGGCTGTGTGTATTTACACACACGCGAGTGTTTACATTAGGATGAATATGCGAACAGGTGAGACATCAGTAACAAACCTCCAGTTTGGTTTAAGTGTTTCCTCAAATTGTGAAATTTGTCTAAAAAGCTTCTGGTGCATCGATCACTCTCATTTAATCTAGAATTCTCTGGTTGCCTAGCAGCTGGTGTCGGCCTGAGGATAGTATCTTGGCACTGGTGACATCACGTCTTACCTCATCAACCGATTAAAATGCTTCAAAAAATTGCCCTGTAATAGCAGTGTTTCAACCAGGAGATAGCAGTCACCACGCACATTTATAACAGAATATGGAAACATTTGTTTGGGTTAAAAAGCTGAAAAAAGAGGTTTAGGGATTTAGTTACTCTTTAATCTGTATTCTGTCTTCTTCATCTCGTTCTCTTTTAAATTTCCTGTACTTCAAACGTGCTTAACAAGCCTCTGTTTATATGCTACCTCTCTGAGTGCCTCACTGATCAGAGGGGGTGACTGTGTTTTCAGTTATCATCATCTGACCTCCAACTACTTTGATAGAAGTTGGATTTTTTTTAGCTCTAAAAAGCTATTTTTTCCCCCCTGACTGCATTATGACACAACCATATTACAGTGCTTATAACTAGCCTGCTGTTATGGCATTAAGTCTGCATTTAACGGATTTCTAACATTGTATTTTACTGCTTTTCACGTGCAGTAACCTTTACACCAAATATCTGCTGTGAAACAGGGTCTTTCACCTTGGATTTCTGCCAGTCTCTCAGTTTTCTGCTTCACCTTTCATTTCACTTTCTCTCTGAATTACATAACATTAACATTTGAGAGGCAGTGGTAAAAATAGTAAAAAGGGCACTTGTTGTATGCCATGTGCAAAAAAAACATTTTTTTTAAAACATTTTGTCCACTGGAAGGGCAACCTAGAAAACCTTGAGGGTGCTTCATCATGTTATATCTATCATAGGGGCATCCAGAGGGCACTTTCCCTGCACTTTTTCTAACATTAGGGAACCAGTGTTTCTCTCTCTCTCTCTCTCTCTCTCTCTCTCTCCTTCTCACTGTCAACCCAACCGGTCCAGGCAGATCGCCGTCCACCTAGAGCCAGGTTCTGCCTGAGGTTTCTTCCCGTTAAAGGGGAGGGTTTTTTGCCGCCGTTGCCATGTGCTTGCTCCTGGGGGGTTCTGTTGGGTCTCTGTAAATACATAGAGTCTGGTCTAGACCGTTCTATTTGTAAAGTGTCATGAGATAACATTTGTTGTGATATGGCGCTATATACATAAAATTGACTTGACTTAAAGTTCCAGTACCTGTGGAACTGGACTTGGCCCAGCTTTGCACTGGTAGGAAAATAGAGCCCAAACAGACAGTTTTCTCAGAAGCTGACTGAGACCAAACTAGAGCTAAATGAAAGAGTCAATACACACACACCTCCAAATGAACGATAATGTTGCTGGATATTAAAATAATAACAGCTTGTTGGAATGTTGGCAATAATTTACCAGATTTGTCCGTGATCAGATGCTTTGCAAAAGAAAATAAAAAAGTTTCAAGTTCTTTGTAGCAAACTAAATATTTTTGCACTTCCTGCAAGAGCTCAAATATTTGTGAATAGTAGTGATGTTCAGGTCAACGCATTAATGAAGCGTTAATACAAATTCATTTTAATGCTGTTATTTTTTAAATGCATGATTAACGCATGCACGTTCTGTCTGGGGCTGGACAAAAAAACTGATTCATCAGCGCATTGTAAATAATTTTTTCCCAATAAAAGCCCAACCCTAATCCTGCTAGCCCACCAATTAGCAGCCGATGTTTGCAGTTAAGTTATAGTGAGCTAAAAATAGAGTCAACGGCTCAAATCATGTTAAGAACTAAGACACCACTTAATTACTCTGACCTACTTAATGTTTCTCCCTCTCCATCGTCTCTCCATCGCAGTTATCACACAACAGGTAGCAAGCAAAATACTTTTAACAGTTTGGTTTCTCACCAGCATCATTAATATTCCCTTCCAGTAGTGATGAGTGATCTGTGAGTCATCATGTAGCGCATTGCTAATTTGCATAAAAAGCACATGGCTAATTTGCATAAAAAGCAAATGAATAATTTGCATTTAAGATACTAAAGGTCTCTGAGCACCGAGTTCTCAATCAAATATATATCACAGTATTTTTCCTGGATTTGGATAGCTGCAATAATAATAAACATATGTTTGCATAAAGCAAACATATTTTCCACTCTCATGTTAAAAAGAGCAATGAAAACTTGAAAAATATCCCTTAAAGGTACATTTAGAGCTGACAGTTTAAAAAAGTGTGAATAACTTGCGATTAATCGCGAGTTAACTATGGAATTCATGTGATTAATCGCGATTAAATATTTTAATCGTTTGACAGCACTAGTAAAAAGATGACTGACTGACTGACTATGCCAGTCACTAGCATGAAATTAGGTTTTAAAACACCAGGGCAAGTAAAAGTTGTTCTTTTGCCTACATGTCTCTGTATGCTGTGTTCACCTGACCTGTGTGCATACAACAGTGTACATAAGTCCATTTTTAAAACGCAACAAAATAGCCCTACCACTAAAATTAAAAACATGGGACAGGAACCTGCTGTCATTCTAAAATAGATTGACAAGTCTTTAAATAACTAAACAGTTTTTTTTTCTTGTATGTTTTTGGACACTATTATTTATTGTATGTTTATAAGCGTGTAAGGCCGATAATCATATGATCAGTTCAGAACACAAAAAAGCTGATTTTGTGGATATTAGAGTTATTTATGTGTCCAAACCGTAACTGAGTCAGCATTAAAGCCATAATAAATGTTGCCGACATGCATTCAGAGTAAACAGTGACGGCTGACTGTTTTCTCGCTCCCTTGACTGTGCTGTCTTATGAACCTAGGCTTCATGGCAGGGTGTCAGCATTTATGAGCCTTAAACAAAAATGTTGCTATAGTTCTGCAGGGTTACAACAAAACAGTTTTGATAACATCCTTCCATGACATATACATACTTGTAGTACTGTATGTACGGCGGCGTGACCGCCGTCTGCAGCGGCCTCTCCCAGTGACCGTGCAGTGAGTTTGTGTGTCTGAGTCTGTCTGCGTATGTCCAGTGTAGTGAAAGGGAAACTTGTATGACCATCAGTTTCTCATGGACATTCAAAATAGAGATTTTTGCTATGAGAAACACTGTGTGAGTGTGTTGCGCAAGCTGAGACGACCACACCATGAGGACCCAAGGAAGCCGGCCAACCTGTTCGCAACAGCCAGGAGGTATCACAAAGGCGTGGAAGCGTGGCGACCTGCAAGGCCAGATGCTAATCCACACAAGCCGACAATTCCTCCAATCATGTGGCAAATGTTCGTTCTCCAGACAGCAAAGCGGACTTTATTGGACTCTGGAGAGCTTCCCAAACGCAGCGTGAGGGACCTCTGTGTCTCATTTTTCACTGAGACGCGGCTTAACCAAAATATCACAGACACGGTGATACAGCTGGATGGGTCAACCCTCCACGGAGGAGATGGAGCAGCTTCATGAGGTAAGCTCTGGGGGAGAGCTAAAATGCCAAGGCTGTCTCTACACACCGTTTGTCGCACATCGAGCTCATGAATGTGAGATGTCGACTCTTTCATCTGCCGCGGGAGCTGACAGCGATCGTCACTGATGCAGTCTATGTATCCCTGAGTACTAATGTGAAGAGGGCTATGAGCTAACTCCACAAAATCAGCACGCAGCAGATGGCTCACCTTGACGTTACTGAAGGGGACTTCAGCCAACCAGGCAAGTTTCAAGTCTGCCTTACCAAAATTCTATCATTTGTGATCTTTGCAACCAAAGGGAACAACACGTTCGACCATGTGAACACACATCTGGCACCTGTGGTCTGTTGTGCTGCTATGTGAAATGAAAGAATGATCCATGACTGCTGCACTTCACAAAAGCACTTGAACATGTTGTGCTGCTGTTCTGTTTTCTTTTATGTTTCGATGTTATCTGTTTTGTATATTTTTAAGCTATTTTAAGAATTTCATATCATTTTCTATACTTTATTGTTGTCTTTTATTTCTATGGGACTGCAAGAGAATGGCAAGGAGCAGCATTTCGTTTTGTGTATGCAAGTACACAGGAAAATGAAAAACAAATGAATCTTGAATTCTTGTTTGATCAGCTGTGTTAATTACAGTTTAAAATTACAGAATTACATCAGCTGTGTTTCAGACAACAGCCAAAAAAGAGAGAAAATGGGCATCAGTTAGTACATTATTTTATTCTTTTTAGTCAAATTAAAACATTTTTACCCTTAAAGGCCTTTGAGACCACTAGAGAGAAAGTGGTTTTGACCACGATAGGACCGAGAAGCATTTGCCACGTACATGAACGCACACAGATTTTGCCTTGCCGCTCAGAGTTTACCGTGCTAAACTTCTGGCAGTAGCCAGTCGCGTTGAAGGAGGCAGCCAAGATGGAAATAGGAGGCATCGAGGGAGGCATCTGAAAGCAAACATGGAGGAGCTCATAATGTTGTCTGAGTATTTGGAGCTGAACAACACAGCTCCACCGTCGTACAAGGACAACCAAGAGAAAATCTTTGCATGGGACAACATTTCTACTAAACTGCTAATGACAAGAAAGTAAACAAAATATGTGGAAATCTTTGTTTTTTTCTCTTGCTACAGTATGCAGCTGTAACTTTTACTGTGAGTGGACTGTCCCAGCACTATGACGTTCGCCAAAGCACGTCCACGTCACCGCTGCTGTGGACTGTAGCAGCAGCAGCCGCATTTTCAAAGGCCCGGCTGTCAGGGGGAATCCTCCGGCAGAGAGGCTGTTTTCAGGGAAGTTACCTCACAGCAATGTGAGAAGACCTTTAATCAGTAACACTGAAACACTCCTCTGGGTCCACAAAACACCAGATGAACCCGATTTCCCAGTCCCTGTTTTGGACGGCCTGTCCCCGACTAGAGCTGTCCCCAGAAATATCCCTGATTTCAACTGTGGATTGAAAAAAAAACATAAAGTGAGATTGCAGCTGTGATTCTGGTTGCACACAGACTAATGCAGTACCACCGTCATGTTTTTGCTCATTTACTCCACAGACGGAAGGAGAAGCAAATCAACATTATATATGAGGGCAGAAGAAGCAGCAAATTGGAGTAGCGTGAAGACTTATTCCACTGTAACATACAGCCTGTTGTTGGTGATGTGGCTGTAACACAGTTTATTGTTAACGTTACCATGTGATAGCTACTACAATATTTTATGATGTGGCTCTGTTTCAGGAGAGGAGGGTTACTGATACAGAAAAAAAGAAGAGTGAAGGAGACAGCAGGGAAAGAACAGTAGAAGAAAAAGTACAAAAATTAACGGCGTTAACTAGTCAAGGGAGAAAACTGCAAGAGTGAGGTGCAAAGGTAAAGTGAAGAGAAGGAGAAGGAGAAGAAAAAGTTCAGAGGGCAACACAAAGAGACAAGGTAAATAAATAAATAAATAAAATACCTCAGACCAAGATTACATGATGGTCCACTGGGTAAAGCAGCTTTATTGTCATTATACAACAAAAGGCCACATCGGGCCAACTTAACCCGATGTGCCTGATGTCTTCATGGTGGGAGGAAACCCACGCAGAGACAGAGAGAACATGCAGTCTCCACACAGGAAGTCCCTGTTCCAGCTGGGAGTCAAACCCAGGCAACAGTGCTAACCACCAAGCCGCCGTGCTGCATATTTTGCTAGTTGTCCAAATACTTGAAACCTGAATTTGTCCCCATTTTGTATTTCATAATGATAATATTTAAGGTTTTTGTACATTGAACTAGAAAAATCTCTGGTTTTCATTCCAGTAATCTGGTCACGTTTATTTAAATTGCTGCACAAACGTTTAATTTCATCCCCCTCAGGAAAACTTCACATTAATCAGAGATGGCGAAACACAGCCTGTCTTTAACAGTTAGTGCCTTCAGAAAATTTGACATACGAGTAATGAATCAAGTTCCACTTTTGTCAATGTTTGCCACAATTAGCTTTAGGTCTTTTTTTTTCTTTTCCCCCGAATGATTGTCAGTTCATTTCAATATGTCACCCTCATTTTTGGATTTGTGACTCCCTGAGATATGTTGAATACTTCCAAACCTGTTTTGATTGTCAAGCCCTGTTAAGATGTGAGGGATGCTGGTCATGAACAGGTTATGGGATGCTGAGACAAACTGTCACACAAAGTCACTAACCTTTGAAAAAGTTTTCACAAGGCTTGAACAGTGACAGAAAGAATTACATTTCATTCTCAAGATACAAGTTAGATTTAATTATGAAGTGGTCACAGGAAATGCAATGTGTTCGTCAGTGAATGTTGCATGGGCTGCTTTCGTTTGGCAAAAATGTGTTTACCATTGCGAGTGCATCTGTCTCCGCTCAGCGCTATTTTCAGAGCGCTGTCAGTCAAATCCAGTGCACTTGCTATTTTAGAGAATGCTTAAATCAGTACCACATTTTTACCTCTACCTTTCTGATTCTATGCAGTTTAGATGTCAACGAGCAGAAACATGAGCACTGGCACTGTTACCTCATAGCAACAAGGTCTTGGTCCTGGGTTCGATTCCCGGCTGGGGCAGGCCCTTTCTGTGTTGGCTTTGCATGTTCTCTCCATGTTCGCGTGGGTTTCCTCCGGGTGCTCTGGTTCCCCCACCTTCAAAACACGAACATAGAACGATTTCCAGTCAGTACCCTTGGTCGAGGTGCTGGCTCAGAATCTGGGGTCAGTCGCTGCACTGTGGCTGCCCACTGCTCCTCAGGGATGGCTTAAATGCAGGGACCAGATTTCACGGTACGCTAATTTGTGACTAATAAAGTACCTTTACCTTCAGAAAAAAGCACAGCCTGATCGCACTGAGGGAAATTAGGAGGGAAACTAGAAACCACAATATTTTGGCCAACATCTCTTGACTTGGCATGTTTGCTCCCTCAGAAATACGAACAATAAGACACGTTTGAAAAAGGGGAAAGTAGTTAGGTTCAATACATGTAAAAACAAATAAAAAGCCCGAATAGTCCATTAAATTTCAACTGTGTTTAAATGTGTCAGAAAACAGAAAATGAAGTTTTCTTAAAATTTTCTATGGGAGCACCCCCAGACCCCCGTTAATTTGTCCCATCCCCCTTTTTTATGCTTCCTCTGCTAAATAAAATTGCAGCTCAGTAAGTGGTTTATTGTTGAAGGCTACAAATATTTCAATCTAATGGCCTGTGGATTGAAATGGATTTGTTTTGTCCTAATATTAAGATCCTTTGTTGTGAACATCTTAATCTTACTTTCTAGTTTTCTTGTATCTTTTCTTTTTAGTTTGAGTTGTTTGAAATCAAAGCACTGTTGCTCAGTGCCGCCCAGGGTGTTCACTGTGCGTGTGCCACGACCCCCCTCAGACAACAGTTCCAAAACCCCTGGTGTTTACAAAAAACGTTGGTCATTTTCTCTATTTTTTGACAACAGGTCAGTGTGAAATACTGTAGGGAGAAATGGAGGCAGCAGCCACTGTGACCCGTTAGATGAAGACCCGTGGGTGACAGGCTGCAAACCTCCAACTTCTCACTGATGTGACAAACTCGTTGTAGTTTCACTGTGCCCTGCTGTTCGCAGACTTGTTACGTGTGTAGAATCAGATTGCAGTTGCTCACAGCATGATGGAAAAATGCCAATTATTGCCTGACTTCTTTATTAAAATGACTAAAGTGTTTTCATTCCCCCAGAATTCTGGGACCCTTTAGTGCTAGGCAGCATTTCCTGTTTAATTTCCTTCACTGTAGTTAATGTCCGATGACATCAGTGTCATCATGTTAACCAGTAACATTTCGCCATGGCCTAATGACAGACAGACAGACAGACTGACTGATTTTATTAATACCGGGAGGGAAATTAAAATTGTCACAGCAGCCATGCAGGTATAACAAAATACAAAGACAGAAAACACAACAAATATAAATAGATAAAATTGTGTACAAGGCAGCATGTTTAAGAGCAGATGTTAAAGGTAAAGTATTTAAGATCAGAGTCAGTCCAGTTTAGTAATCCCAGACCTGGTACTTTACTTACTTTACTTTACTTTACTTTACTTTATTCGTTTATTTAGACAGGACAGTGCAAGTTCATGAACACAGAGATTTACATGTTGTATCACAAAAGCACACATGAAGATCAGTGTAAACCAGCCGGAGTTAGCTAAAGCTAATTTCCATCCGCAGTTCTCAGAACATGAAACAAAACAAGACAAGGAAAACAAAAGGAAGACAGAAACATAAGGACAAAAGATCCTAATAAGGGACATAGGAGTTAAAACCACATTGAAAGACTAAGCTGAATAATCTGTTCTCTAAAAGAATCTACACTTTACATTTATCATAGGTGATCACATGTTTGTTTGTTTTAGCCAGTTGCCCTTTAAAAGCACCATAAGTGGGGAAGGTGGTTCCAGAATTGGCATCCTTTTATGGAGAGAACGTTTTGACTAAAAGTAGTCTTTCTGAAACCAATTTCAGTTTTTAGTCAAATATCTTGATAGCTCTTATAAATAATTGTTCCATGGGTTATATAGTTGTTACATCAGCAAAGGTAAAGGTATAAGAGTTATAAAGTCTTTTTGCGTCTGGCGGGAAGGACCTCCTGCACCTGCCACAGCTGATGTTGGTTTCAGACAGATTCAGGACACGAGATGAAACAAAGGAAACCTGGTCAAACACCTTAACATCACGTCACAAAGTCCTGGCCTTTACTCATGTCAGTATCTGACCATTCATAAATATTTTGAATTAATATTTGAATTTTTAATTCCACACAACTTGTGTGTGTGTGTGTGAGAGAGAGAGAGAGAGAGACCAAAAGCTATTCTATATTAATCAGAAATTCCTGGATTGGTCACAGCTTGACATCCTAACGCATCATTTTCAGGGACCTTTTGTTTTACTTTTACAGGTTTTGTTTAACTGATTTCTACTTGAGTCGAAGGCACAAATGTAAACAGTATCACAGCACGATCATGACTGTTATTGTATAAAAAATGTATAAAAAAAACATTTGCATGGAACATATTTAACCACCTAGATCTTTATGCACACAAGACTCTGACACAGACCAAACTCATAAAAATGAGTGTCCCCAAATGAACTCTTACATCAAAGAGAGGGAGCGCACTGGACATCAGTGTGACCGACTTTTGACGAAAGACTGAACAATTTCAATTAAGTACAAAAAAAAATGGTTCCCTTTCAGCTGGTTTTCTCTCACACACACACTTTGAACGAGTAAGCCTTTATTTTACGAACCAGTAAAACAAACTCCCACAATATAATTAATAACATGGTACATCAGTTTTTTTTATCCAATTAGGATACTACACTGGAATCATGAACGATATGATGATACATCTCTGCTTGGAAGTTAGAAATGAGGAGTTAGAGGAGGTTTAATATTTTATGTGAATTTTATTTTTGATGTCAGTTTTCTTTACAGATGAATTTATTATTGTATTTTATTATTAATAGTATCTTATGAAATATTTTAAGTATTCTTGTTTTTCTTTTGATACATGAAGTCTATTCTTTTTTATATTCCCACTGCCACATCTATTCACACCTGCTCTTTGAGCTCTGCAGCATCTCGATGACGGAGTGCGTTGTCATTATGTGAACCTGATGAGACTCGTCTGTTCAAAAGGCTGAATTCAAGTGTTCACCATCATCATGTCAAGTCCGCGTGGGTGAGACGACGGGATAAAATGTGTTATGAGCTGTTTCCATGGAGATGGAGAAGCTTTAGAAACTCTAATTCAAAGTATATCTGATAGATTCTTAAGGATGCTGGTTCTGGCAAACTGTTGTACCAGCCAAATATTATATTACAATATTATTTAAAAAGGGTTAGTACATTTTTAGACCATCATATTCATATTGTTTTGAATTCCAGGTAATCTCCCTGGCACATCGAGCACAACTCTGAACCCCAAGTGAACACTGGAAGCCCACAGAGTCATCTGTGTCTTAAATGTGAACTGGACCAGCTCTGTGCACTCGCAGACACTGAGTCAGCAAGTTTGCAAAGGTGGTGAAATCTGGACATTTGAATTCAATCACTAAGGTTGGATGGTGACAGTTGCTGAGCCAGCACACTGAGAAATGCATTAACTGAAGCATGAAATCCTATTTGATACTTACTAGTGCCGACGAGTTTCATCTATCCGACGTTGCTGATCGAGGCGATTTCAGTGAACCAGTTTAAGAAGTGCGAGCGCAGAGATTTTTCTCAGACAAATGTTGCTTTTGATAACATTCGTTTTCCTTTAATACTTTATAGTATAAGCCAGAGGTAATGCTAGAATTTTCACATGCTCTGACCCTGTCCTGCTCTAAGCTTCCTGAATGAATGACCTCATGTTGAATTATGCCGAGGTCGGACTACAAGATTTTTTTTATCTGTTAAAATGTTTGCTGTGTCAGATTAGCGTTTATGAAGTCATAAATTCTTGCCGTGTAGCGGCCGAGGGACATGACAGACTACACGTTGCTTCCCAGTCTGTCATCGTTTGCGGTTCACGACTTGCATGACGTCACCAGCAAGGAAGCGCTCGCCACTGAGTACCTGACTACTACTACTGACAAGCCGTCGTGGGAGGCGAACAAAAAATCAGACATGCTAGTCTGTCTGTCGTGAGGTCGTAAGGCATTCCAGATGCTGCGTCTTTTGACGTCCATGATGACACACTACGCCCAATGCTTATTGATCACGTCTGCGTCTGCCCGACGCCCTGCGTCTTCCCGGTCAAGCTGTTATCGGGCTGATATCGTGTAGTTTGACCTTGACATTAGGTGAACACTGATGGATGACATCATTGTGAGAGCAGATGTCCATTTATGTCTAATGTGGCAAGAAGTCCAACACACTTGCCACATTAGGCCATTGTTTCAGTAAGTGAAGAATAATCCCAAACACAGAGATCCCTCCACAGCCCTTCATTTGCAGAGCTCCTGTGACTCTAATCTAGCATTTAGCGTCTCTGCTAATCTCTTAGGATTACAGACTGTATAGATAAGTGATGCAAAGTGGTTCAAATCGCTGGTAAATCTTCCCTCCACTTTAGCTCTATCTTTGCAGCGTATGCATGGGGACGGCTGATATGTGAGAGTGTCACATGTACAGCTGTTATCCTTATGCAGCGGTTGGAGGTCGCGATAGATATGCTGGATATGAAATCTTTACAAGAATCCAGTTAGAGTAAGGTTGAGTGATGCAGTAAATAAAACCCTGGCTTGACTCAACGTGAAAAAAACATAATCATGCGACAAAAGATATCCCAGCAGCACTTGCAGGACACGAACATTTGTTTAAAAAAGCTGAAAGCTGCTGGGTTTTAATAATAGATCTTCGCAACAGATGTTGCTTCAGTTTCCTCCTTTCCAGTAAAATACCCCAAAACAGAATTTAAATCTCTCTCTGTGGGTCACTCTCTCCACTTCCTGTCGTGTAATGTGTTGTGATCCCTCATTCATGCAGTGCTTAAGAGAGACAGCTGCTAATTCCTGGATCACAAACAAGTTAAATCACACGGGGAAAGTGGGCCAAATGTCATCATGAGTTCACACGGCGCAAAATCAAGTTTTAATCCAAACTGATTGTAAGAATTGTATAACTGTTATTAATGTAGAAGAAAATCAATAATCACTTCTGGGACTTTTTAGGACACTTTTTAAATTAACTTACTTTAGACCTCAGCTCTTCATTTCTTCTTCTCACGTTAAGTCTTGTGCTTTTGTTTTCTCTTTTTGTTTAGTATGTGACTGTCCAAGTTTCACTTGTTTTTGTTTGTTTGTTTTTCCAAAGGCTTTTGACCTCTTAGTGTTAGAGAAAGATAAGTGGATGCTCAGTGTGGTCAGGACGTCCTGCGGGGGGGATCAATGAGAGTAATTACCACCACAGCGATCAATGTGTTAAACTGGATGTTTCTTTATATAAACAGAAATGTACTAAATACTAAAGGAAACTTCAGAGGGTCAACAAAAACAAGAGGATCCATCCTCAGTAACCATGAACCTTCTCTGTTAATGTTGCAGTTGTTGTTACCAGGCTCTCAAGAGAAGGTCAGGGGCCGTGAGGAATTATCCTCCACAAACCATTTAAAGCTGCAGAGACTAACTTTGGGGGAAACATTAAAAAATTTTTGGTTTTCTATTTGAAAAAAGACAAGTGACGTGGTGGGAGAGTGTCTCTGTGTTTTCCCATCATGCCTCTGTATTCAGGATTGATAAAAAATCATGTCGCTCCCATTCTGTTTGCCCAGTCAGTGACGCTCTCCGTACTCTCTGTTCTGATTGGCCGGTCTACACTACACTTCTTAGCCACAGGTGACGTTGGTACGAGCTGATTTAATGTTTGCACCTTATGTTCTGACTTGCTTCTGCCGACAACAGAGTGTCTGCAGGCGACACCATCAGTCAGCTCAAGCTCGAGCTGAGACGGGCCAGTTCAACAAGTCTCGTGCTACGACGTTAGCTTGTTAGGCCATTTGAAAAAGTTACTACCCGTTGCTTTAATTAGCAAATTTCTGAATTCTGACCTGCAGTAAGTGGATGGACAGGCATCACTATCACTAAACAGAGCAGGTTCAACATAATACCAGCAGATTTGGAAGTTTTCAGTCAAAATGATAAGAGATGTAGAGCCTTTGCACTGAGAAGCATAAGCGTCACACAAAAAGAAAAATACAAGGAAATTAGAAATTCAAGTAGTAATGTGGCTCCGAGGTTTAGCTCAGAATTTATTCTAGAAACAGGACATTGGTGATTTGATCCTCCATTATTTTCTGCTAAGAACACAAATCTCCCACACAGAATTTTGTAGCATCATTTGCATTAGCACTACAGGAACCGTCCACTGCTCTTAACAACGACTGGTCACCCTGTGGTCAGTATCCTTGATGTAGCTTATATTGATTAAGAGGGAAACTGACGATTGTTAAGTGAAACTAATGCTGAAATAATTGCCATTTTGCAGTATTGTTGTGCAGAATCTGAGGAATATGTGACTTTCCATTAAAAAAGTTCTACATAACAGTGTACTTCCACATCTATTACTCATTATAAACTTTTTTTCTAAGGTCCTGCAATTCCTGTTGGAGTGGATGTTCAGGTGGAGAGCTTGGACAGCATCTCTGAGGTTGATATGGTAAGAGAAGCTGTGTTCATCAGCCAGACACATCATTACCATCAAAGCATGATGCAGTGCAGAAAAAACTATGGAACTTGGTTTTCTGCTGATAAATAGATATGTAAAAAAAGAAAAGAAAAAAAGAAATGGTGCAGTAGTGGTAGAGTAAAAGCAGAATGGAGAGAGACAAAAATTAAACTTTAATTTGCAATTTTCATCATGATAATCTGTAGTTATATAACCCTATTATCAAAAAAGCTGGTACCCTGTGCTTTAAAGGGCAAACACAAAACAATGTGAAAATATCTTTTCCTCTTTTTTTTTACAATCAGGAGAATGCTAATTATTTTGGCTGTTACTACAGTAAATGTGTGTTGGGCTCCGAGTGCTGCCAAAATGCGGATGACCTGCTCTTACAAGTGTGGCTGAACTCATCATGTGTAGACAAAGAGAGAGTACTAAAGCTGCTACTGCTGCTCTGATAATAACTGCACATGCTGTGTCGACATTATGTTAAACTCAGCGATGGGAACAGCAAGCAGGATCCTGCTTCAGCATCTCTGTGTGCAGGTTGATAACAACGTTCTTGTTTCGTGTTTTTTAAAAGGACTGCTGCTGTATTTTGTACAATTTGGAGTCAGTGAATTTGTTTTGAACGAATGCCAGTGAAAGGATATTTATCGTGCAAAAAACTGAGTATGTGTGGTTCAGCAGTGGATGTGGCGTCTCTAAAATTCAGCATCTAAAATTCTGGCAATATTTCTTAGATGCTGGGAAAAGATCGGATAGTTGAGTTGAGTTGGTTTAACATTTTGAACAGGATTTGTAAGTGAATGTAAAACAATGGGCCAGATCCACAATCGATGGATTGCGCCTGATAATAACGCCATGATTTACACAGAATTAGCGTATGCAATCTGCCCATTTTAGCACCCTATCCAAAAAAGAATTTGCGTTAATCATATTCTGGCACTAACATGCCCTCAGAGTTTGACAGCTGAGAGCAATTTGCCTTCCTTTTCCATCAAACTGAGTAAGCATAATATCTCTCAATGTCAATTTAATATCATTCAAAGCTCACAAGCTTTGAAGACAAAGACAGTGAGAGAGAGAAATTGCGCCTGTTTAAAACACGGGTCTCACTGGTGTTAAATAGTACCGTTGTGACTGCCTGTGGAAATTAGCACTGGTCTTTGTGAATTAGATGGTAACTGCAACAAGGTTTATTTGCAAAGGAAGGGGGCAATTTTGCTCCAAATTTTTGAATATTCTTCTATTCCTGCACATGCAGTTCAACTCCTTGAGTCACTGTGCAGATTTGTTCATCATCACTCCTCTGAGATAAGATGAGACTTTATTTTTCCATGATGGAAAAGGTTTTTTTTTCTATCTTTGGCTCAGTCAAGGCATTGTTTTAGACAAAAGATGCCACAGTGACAGACTAAACATTCAGTGTGTTAGGGATGTGCACTCACAGACAGCTTGATCAGCACATTAACTTCAAACACTAGTCTGTCTTGTTTGGTTGCGATTGTGCAGTACACTCTGTCTGATACACTCTTCACTCAATTCCACCAGGATTTCACCATGACTCTGTACCTAAGGCACTACTGGAAAGATGAGCGCCTGTCATTCACCAGCAGCACCAACAAGAGCATGACATTTGATGGTCGCCTGGTGAAGAAGATCTGGGTCCCTGATGTCTTTTTTGTGCACTCTAAGAGGTCCTTCATCCACGACACCACCACCGACAACATTATGCTGCGCGTCTTTCCTGATGGACATGTCCTCTACAGCTTGAGGTCTGTAGTTTTTCAGCATCTGACCTCTTGGCATATTTCTGCAGTTCAAAAGAACCTTTCACTTAAATTCCTTAGCAGGGGAAATGTTTTCACTAGACCTTTTTCACAGAAGACATTTTAACTTGTCATAGCAGGAGAAGCAGAGGTGTAATTTTTACATTAACATTTAACTTTGCAGACTGACATTAAAAACCTGCTCTGTATTATCTTACTGTGCTGGAACATGTGCTGCACACGGCACACAAACTACAAAAAAAAAAAAAACAAACAAAAAAACAAAAAAACAACAGTCAGAGCTTGTTGTTTGTGTGTGAGGTGAATCAATGCTGTAATGCTGTGTGGAAGTGGTCATCATTGTCCCGGCTGCTTAGAGTCCATAAATTTAAAACTAATTCCCACAATTCCTAGGGAGCACCATCAACACTGTTACAAGCAGAGAAAATCTCGTACAACATAACAAAAACACAACAGATTTGTACCGTACAAGCAACATGAATTTATAATAAATAATAGCACATGTATGATGATATAAATTTACAGAGATTTGTATGCTTATTTGAAGCATAATGTAACAGATGTTTTATAGGGCAACAGGTTTACGTCCCTGTAATTTGGCATTATGGGTAAGTAAAACATGCACAAGGGTAAACTCCCTTGTCAGTGCTGTTGACTCCCCTAAAAGCCAGAGTTGGTCCCTGGGGGAAATGTTGGCTGAACACTTCAAGGATGCAGTAAATCAATTCCCTTACTCTGAGTGTTATTCTACATCACTGATGAAGAATTTTTATTGTTCTTCTAAAGAAATCGTTTGTCTAAAAGGCATTTATTGGAAAAATTTGGATAACTCACATAAATGTTGACTTACATTACTTGTGGTTGTTTTAGTGGTTGTGGTTGTTGTTGTAGCATCAGTGCTATGTGCAAAAACTTTCATTGTCAAGAGAGAAGAGAGTTAATGGACAGATGGGTCTTGACTAATTGACCGAAGTGGGATGGATAAAGTTGTCAAAACTGAGCTGAACTGAATTGAATATCATAATAACGTCCTTCGACAAAAAGTTAATGAACTGATGTTCGTTGAGATGAATTAAGTGATTCAAGCAGGGTTCAAATATCTTGAAAATACTTTAATACCTTTGTTAAGTTCTTTGTTTGTCACGTATACAGAAATAGCCTAAAGTAAAGCAGTGGGTGGCAGTGGAGTTCTTGTTCTCAGACTCCCTTCAATACTTGTACAATATGTACAAAAGGCTGCTGGTGTTAGAGCCACTGTTTCCAGGGGGCAAGAGGCCGGAGCTCCCGCTGTTGGTGCTGTTAGCTGTTAGCTGCAGCCTGTAGCTGCATCTACTCTGTGATAATGTGATTTCAAGCAAGAAACATCTAATTGACTCTGTCAGTGATGCATGGCAGGTCAGACTCCCAATCACAACACATTACAACAGTATTTATGTGATAATTGAACAGATGGAACGTTAGCTTTCCCATGTCTTTCTAACTTTAGCCAATCCTGCAACAAAAGTCATACAGTCAGTATCAGTGCTGATTGGTTTAAAGCTGCTCCAAGAGTTTTACACTTACCTAATACCACGCCCACACGGATTCAAATTCTGCAAAGAATTTCCAATGGTGTGTGGCCAAACCCATTCCAGGAAGTGAATTTATTCATGAAGTGAATTGTAGGTCTGGTTTACCTGGCAACTGTAGAGCAGCTGGACACCAAAGACCAAACAGTAAAATCAGTAGATCATCAGAAGACTGTGACTCAAGCTCTCTGTCTTCCTTCTATTTTCTGCATTTTCTCAAAACATTCTGTGTAAGCTTACTTCTCCCTGTTCCCTCCTCTGTGCGCACCTCTGCACTCCGCTGTACTCGCTGTCCATTTTATCCAATAACTGACACAAAATAAACACAGGTAGGACACTGATCAAATGTTACTCACAGCTCACGCTTCAGACTCTTCAGCACAGCCAAGTAACATGGGAAAGCAGCAATTTACCATTAATCCAGCCCACTTACCGAGAAGATTTTTTTCTTTTGCTGGCCATGAAAGAGGAAGGCTATCAACTTCTGTCTGGTGATCGCATCTTTAGGAATTTGTAAAGAAAATTAACTTTCCCTCATTCACAAAAAAACCCCAAAACACCTTATTGGAGCCATCTCAAACAACTTGTTGATTCGTTAAGCAGAGAGCAGATCTGGGCAGGAACAGCACTGTGTACACAGAGCAGGCATGCCCATGTAGTGAACTACAGCATGCACTGACGTCACTGTAATGGAGTTAAATCAAATTTCCTAAAACACGGCGCGCAGAACCAGTTGACAACCTGCAGCGCTCAATTCCAAATGCACATATCATATGTGACGCTTTGGCATCGTTTAACATGAGTATCTGACATTGTACCAGCATTCATAGGTCAGAAAAGACAGAAGAACATAATAGCTCTCATTTCAGGCCAGCTTGTGCAAAAGACTATCAACGGGCCGAAATGCTTGGAGGGAAAGTTGCAGCGGAGTAGACAGGTCCATCTCAGCTCGACTCAGAACAGCTAACAGTGTCGCTTACACACACTGCAGGCAGAGGCGTGTTTGAGAGCATAAGGCGCCTCACCATCACTTCTGTCAGTATCCACTCATACTCATGCTGATAGAAATTTTTCAGCTCACAAAACACTGCTGGAGATTCACAGGAAATACATAATAAAACCATAAAATACCTCCATATGCCATGTTTTTGACCTCACTGTTTACTGTAGCCTGTTGCTCCTGAGATTGGGCCACGTTCACGTGCCGGCACATACACCGTCTGAAGACCAAGACCACATGAGTTTGTTTATCTGCAGGATCAATTGTTGAGTTGAGTCAATTGTTGTTGCAAGTTTGGTGTTTGCTGCTGGAACCAGACTTCTGGGCAGCATGTAAACACAGGTCCGTACTGCGAGCTGACGTTGGTCTGATCACGGAGCTGCCAGAGCTTCAGACTGTGTGTGTGCGTGTACAAGTTAACGTGGCTCCCAATTCAGTCGCTTCAGGCTACAGTGAATAGTAAGGCTAATAACATGGCAGCAGTGATGTTTTTCAAACCAACTTGCCATGCTGAGGTTTCAGGACACCTGGATTTCTTTGGATGGGCAGTATGGAATATTTACACTTGACAATTGGTCACCGTTCACTCTAATTGTTTAGGAGATAACTGTCACCCCCTTTTACTGTGAAACTCCAGCAGCATTTTGTGGACTAAAAAAAACTCACCAGACCTTCTATCAGGATCAGGCTGAGAAGATAATCACTGAACTTTCATTTTTGGGTGATCTATTCCTTTAAGGCTTTACTTTCATCCTGCCTCCATCTCATTCATTAGAAGAATTACATAATGCAACTCTGTGTAACTTTTGCCCGGTGCTGCTAAACATTTTACTTCAAACTTAAATGAACAAAACACAAAAATAGCACAAAGTAAATCTTTGTATTTTTGAGTCCACAGGAAAAAAGTGATGATAGTAACAGTATTTATTTGTAGTTATGCATGTTTTTCCAAACACTATGTGGTTGAGCTTAGATACAAAATGACATTTTGAACGCTGTGCAGGGCTGTTCTCAGCATGTGTGTTTGTTGTTGCTTTTATTGTTGGACAGAGTGACAGTGACAGCAGCCTGTAACATGGACTTCAGCCGCTTTCCTCTGGATTCTCAGACCTGCTCACTGGAGCTGGAGAGCTGTAAGTAGATGTTTCATTCATTTATCTGCACTTCCAAAAGTCAGGAACTGACCAGAACAAAAGTAGAACTGATCAGAGATCTCATGGTGACATGGTGAAGGAGACACTATTGGATGTATCAAACATCTGAGGCGCCACCAGCTACGTATTAAAAGATCTTAAGTAGTTTGACCACCAATCCTGTCCCTGAGAATAACACTGTACTAACCAAAGTATATACTACCATGAGGGAAAGCATCAACACTGGAAAGAAATAAGAGCGTTGGGAAACATGGCAGTCAGACAATCTGATTGTTGACCTTCATGGAAGAGAAAAATAAACCTGATGGTAAAAATTCTGGATTGCAATGATGTTATCTTGCTCCAAGATCTCATCAATTGCGTTGATATTATTAGTATGACTTTTCTATCTTGATTATGCACATCAATAGCCATGTTAGATAATAATCAGAATAAAAGCTCGATCAGCGTAAAAATGCTTCATGTAGACATGTCATCCAGAAGATCTACGGCTCCGTCCCTTCCACTATTTGCCAATTTGGAGATTTTAACTATTTTCGACATTAACGTTTTACAAATTTGTATATTTACTTACAAGATAATCAAACAAAGCCATAAGTTACCAAAACATTTTCAGCTCTACTTTTTTCCATTTTTATATTTCTTTTCCTTTCTTTCCTTTTTTTTCCCTTTCTTATTTTATTGCTACTTATCAGAGAATGTATTCTTATACATAAGTAGTTAGGGGTGGGGTCATTCTAGAAGCCCACTTGGGCTTCTGACCTCACCCGCACATTTTCTCCGATTTTATATGAATTGTTTATTGATTTTTATGTGCAAATAAATAAATTTTAAAAGGTTTTTTAAAAAGATTCTGATCCGATATGGCCAAGACGGGTAATTTACGCCAATTGTTATTGTGACTGGTGTCCATGTACACACTTGTTCCAATCGTGTTTCTTGGTTTCGGTAAAATAATCGTTGCTGCACACGTCTGCCTTAACATTTCCAAGACAGGGAAGCTCATTGCATATTTCTGTCTGCTTTCCTCTGATCTATATCACTTGCCATTATGGCTTTGACATTTGCATTACCACCATGATAATGTAGGACAGCAGGAGCTTCCTGCTTCTTAGTGCTGAAGACAGAGCTCCAGTTAGTTTGGCCTGTTACTTTTGAGCGTCTAAAACCGGTGAGGTCATGTAAAAATGCCTGTAATTTCTAAATGGTCAAAGGAACTCTGTCAGTCTGAGTGTTAACAGCTTGTGGACAAAGGTAGCTGCAGCCACTGGTCTGTCTGTGGCTTCGTGCTGCTCACACAGGGGCGATACCTTCCTGCTTCGGTAACAACAAGCACAAAGTTACCGCTGTTTGGGTCTAACGTTGCTCATGGTGATGATTCTTCAGTCCAAGCCATGTCAAGCGATACTGTTAACAGGAGAGCATACTGAGACAGGGACACGCCTTTAGCTTTCTCATCTTGGAAAAATATATTTATTGTTGTTTATCCAGGAGCAGTGCGCCCTGCTGAGCCTGTAGAGAAATATCTAAAGGCATGCAGAGACCGAACAGCGACAGCCGCGTTTGTTTACAACACAGGCGGAAGTAAAGCTTCCTCTTTTTGTTCTGTTTCCAGAAAAATTGAACAACTCCGCGCATGTCAGACTTGTTCAGTCTGATTAAGCAGTTGATGCATGCATACGCACGTCATGATCTGGTCACTTTATTTAGTGTCCATGTGCACAGTAAAGTTGGAAACTCCATTCAAGAATTTGATCAAAGAAATGTTGCACATGTAAACATAGCTATTGTTGACTGTCCTATTTCATAGTGAGGAAATCCAGTGTGCACTGTATTTTGTTACAACTGACAGTACTAATTGTATGAGTAACAGTAATAGTAATATTCTGGCATTATCCTTTAATAATGATGCCATACATACTGTATATTAACAGATTGAATAATGAAAGCATTATTGAACATTTAAACAAAACAGGAGACAGATTCAAACTTTTTTTTTTTTACAGTACAGATCACCACTTTGACCGTATTAATGCTTTAATATTATCCTATAACATCATGATCTTATAACCAACCAAAAATTTTCCGTGTATGTTTTCATGTCAATGATCTCACAAACCAGTAATGTTACTGATGAGTCTTTAAAGAAGCTGATGTTGGTTCACTGCTGTATATGACTGGTCAAGCCTGGCATATCGTTTTCTACTTTAAAAAAAGATGTGATTCCTTGTTACCGCGCTCTTCTTCCTAATCAGTGTTTTCAGGGTAAGAAAACAGGGTATATCTGAAAACTTACAGAGCAAGAGTGAGTACACTCTGTACCTTTTTAGATTCTGTATTTCTGAAACATCAAAGACATTCCCAGGAAAGACCAAGCACGCACCGAGGCCATTTCACAAAGCGTCCCTACACATTTAAGATTAAACATAACCCCCCTGGTGTTTTAAAATTCAATGTGAACTGTGTTCAAAACAACTTCAAAACATCGACAGTAGAATGGGAAGACATTTGGGGATTTGAGGTTGCTACTGGCCATTAGGTTATTTAGAAATGACAGTGTAAAGATAAAATCTATTCACAAAGCCTCTTGCAGCTCCAAAGCTAAAGACCTGCTCACAGAAGGAGGCTGGTCTTTTACGGGTTTCTCAAGTAAAGAAGAAGATGGCTGCATAAAATGTCAGACCAACTTTCATCTTTGGTTGTGTTATTAATCACATCAGTGCTTAATCCTGTTTGAAAGCCTCAGTTTATTTCATTTGCCCTGGAAGTGCACTGTGCGCTATTCGTGGAGAGCTATACACTGGATTCCCTCTGAGTTTTGTTACGTTAGCAACATTAGTTATGACTGTGGGTTGAGAACTGGCATGTTGAGTAGAAAAAAGAAATGGGGGGGGTTAAACAAAGGAAGACATGAGCAAAACAGGAAGGTTCATCAGCAGAACTATTTGAGCCAAGATTATCATTTAACCTTTTAGTCACGTGTCTCTAAATCTCACAGCACAAAAAGTCGGGATAAGAGAACAAAATCAGCCAGTCTGCAGTGAGACGCATTTTTTTCTCCAGTTGTTTTATATGGGCAGTAGTGTTTGGCACAATGCTCGAGTGGAAAAAAAATGAAACTCAGAGCACAGAAACATTGTGCATCATGTGTATTTTTTTTTCCATCTAATCGGATGAATATCTGGCATTAATTTTATGGAAAATGAACATGTTTAATCCTAAAATAAGCCATAACTGAGCATCATTCAGGCAGACCAGCTGCCTTCCCCAGCATCCTATACCGGAGCAGCATCTGACCCTCAGTCAGAGTCAGAGCATGTCCCTTCACCCATTCATTTGTGTTGTATAATTATATATACAAGGTGCAATCAAAATGTAATTATAAAACTGTACCTGATTTAAAGCTGCCCACCATATTTCTTAGTCCCCTCCCTTAATATCAGTTCTGCCTCTTAGTTACAGTCTTAACCACTGTTATTTTGAGGTGTGATGTCACTGAGTGATTAGCCAGCGATGTAAAGATCTATTGGAAATGATCGAGTCTATTGTTGGATTTGATCAACTGGACTGTGCGATGTTTTGCAGATGCCTACACCGATGAAGACCTGATGCTGTATTGGAAGAGTGGTGATGAATCTCTTAGCACTGATGATCGCATCTCACTATCACAGTTTCTCATCCAGAAGTTCCACACTACATCTCGTTTGGCCTTCTACAGCAGCACAGGTATACACACACACACACACACTGATACACACACACAAACACAGGGTTATCAAAGACAACATGAGCTCAGGTATGTTTGAATATAATAGTTTTCCAATAATGCTTGTTATACGCTGTTCGTGTTTACAGCGTTATGATGTGAATGACAGTTCTGTCATCTGAAAGATTCAGATCTGCTCTCCTCTCTGCCTATGAGTACACGCCGAAAGCTCTGAAAAATACACCGCACCTTGAACCCACGACCTTTCCTCTCGGTCCACATTCAGGACAAACTTTATTTCAATCAGGAAAGACTATGAAGAAAAGAACAGCATCAGAGAATTTAAGACATTTTATTGTAAATTGACAGCGGAGACTTTTACTCTGAGACACCAGCAGGAAGTAGGTCATAAAAAAAAAAAATAATAATAATAATAACGTTTTTTATGTG
>JAQLOL010000007.1:24952352-24967767 GCA_029783665.1 Naso thynnoides | reverse complement strand
ATAAGCCCTTTTTTTTTTTTTTTTTTAATGAAGATAAACATACTTTAGTACATATCTTCATTCAGTCAGCCAAGCAACACATATGTCTCTTTCCTTTATTAGATTTTCTTTTCCCTTGAATTAAAAGATTCATAGATTTAAACGAATGCAGTCTCCACTGTCGGCATGGACTCCACAATATTCAGCAGAGAACATATGAATATACTGAAGATATTGTACAAATACACAAGGCACCAACGTAGTTTGGATAATTTTACCAGAGGACACATATGACCGATCAATTGTTTCAAATCATTATATCAATACTTAGAAATATTTACCTGATAATGATAAATAAAACATACACAACAAAAGGATAAGGATAATGGGATTATTATGTCTGTGTTTTTCTCCTGAGTTTGGGTTCACACTGGGATGGAAAACAGCAACACCAGCATATTTTAGAACATTCTGCTTGATCTGGTTAAATATAATGTTTGATTCTTTTGAACTCTTTGTGAGCTCAGGTGGTTCAGTAGTTACTACAATGTCCACACAACAGGATGTCTTGTCTTTTCTATCGTCAGTGTCCACTGCAGTTTTCACACTTACCGATTGAAGTCTGTGTTGTAGGGAATCAAATGACACTAAACACTCTGAGAAGGTTTGTGTTTATCATTCAGTTTAACTTCAGACATCCCATCATGGTGAGATGCTATGGCTAATGAGTGAGCAGTAAAATGATCTTCCTCAGGACTGATTTTCTGTCAAACATTTGAAAACCAGAAAATGGTTTACGTGTCAGTATATATACAGTATTTTGTGATCAATGAACGCACTTTTCTTCTAAAGTCAGCATATGCCATGTGCAGAGAAACACTGAAAACCCACTCAGTGCCTGCCCTGCTGCATGAAACACTCTCGAGATCTCCATTTTTTTCAAAGTGTCACTATAAAATCGTGAGTTGGTTAATTGATTTGTGTCTTCAGCTCAGAGAGCACAGACAAGTCAGCCAATATGGAGAGACAAAATATTTGGGGTTTTCGGTCTGTTCATGGGTTTCGTTGACAATTTAAAAGACATTGACTTACCTCAGACTCATCCTTTGAACAGGGTCCAATGTGTAAAACCTTGAATGTGTAAAGCTCCTTTAAAAGTTTACATTTATCTGTTGCACAGAACATACTGGACATCTTTTTTATTCTTAAACCCTGTGTTCCCTGGTTGACCTTGTTTGCTTGTTTTCTGTCATTCATCTAATTGCACAGAGAGGCAACCGATCCGACCCAATGCAGCTGTCTAGACAGGTGACTTGTGGCGTGTGAGGGAATCTGTCACAACCAAAAAAATCATTTTATCCTTCAGTCGCTTTTTTTCTCTTAAAAAGCTGATCGTTTGTTTTGTTTGTTTTGTTTTGTTTTGTTTTGTTTTGTTTTTTGTGGTGCACTTGAATACCAATATGCTAAACAGCACCACACTTCATGCATAAAATCCATCATATACAGAGAAGCACACACAGCACAGTTATATAAAACATACCTAATATTTACCTCTGTCATTATTTTTTACTGGATACCGGTTAACCTTTACATTTTGCAGTAAATATTTTAAATCTGTTTGCGTGTGTGTCTATTGTGTCACAAGAATTCTTAGACATAGTCTGACAGTTAATCTGCTCTGTACTGTTACTTTGCCATCATAAGTCCCCATGGTAAATGAGCTTGACTTTGCTTTATGGAACCAAATCAACCAAAAACCAGTCAGACTAACCTAAAAAAGTTTAGATTATTTGGTAAACTTTAGGAAATTTACCCTTGGTCACAGCCCATAGACATATGTAAACAGTTGTGATGGTTTTAAGAAGTTACAGGCGAAAGAGTTAAAGACACATTGTATTGAAACACAGGAAAGGTAAGAAATTTAAAAAGACGAACCATCCCAAGAGGATCCATTCTCAGGGGACATGCGAATAGCAGGTGTCGTCAAAATTCAGTAATAAATACTGACCTTAGGAATGCTGGGATTGTTTCCTGTCATCAAGAATTGTTAGTCCAAGTGTCAGAGTGACCAGCGGCCATAATTAGGGTCAATGATTAGCATTGCAAAAAAGGGCTTAGTATAGATGATCAAGATCAAACCATTTAGGAAGGATGAGTACAGGTTTTCTGATAAAGTGATACTCTCCCTAAAATATGTTATACTTAAACCTTCAAAATGAATGTCTTTTATAAGAAATTGTTTGTTTTGTTTTTTGTTCTTTGTTGTTGTTTTTTACCCTGCTAGTCCCTGCCCTGCACCTGCGGGATCTCCCAGACGAGAACCATGACCATGTTGGATGGCACCTACAGTGAGGCCGACACCAACAGCCTGGCCGGCTACACCGAGGAACCCATGGTGCCAGAGGAGGAGCAGGAGGAGCTGCACGAGGTTCCAGAGAAACCTGAACACATGGTGGTCCATCTGTCAGTGAGCAGTGAGTCCACCACCACCAAGAAAAAGAAGAGCCTGCGTGCCCTCAACATCATCCAGAACACGCATGCAATTGACAAATATTCCCGGATGATTTTCCCTGGCTCATATATCTTCTTCAACCTTATTTATTGGTCTGTGTACTGCTGAAAAACGGCCAGAGCAAATAACACACAGACAGTTTGAATGCTGCATCCAGTTTGGACAGTTGTGGACTAATTTTAAGGCTGTTGTGCTTTATGATTACTTAGAGAGACCACCAGGTTTAATTATTTTGACAGTGACAAAGCCTGAAAAATGATCTGTCTTGAATGATCCTGAAAATGTTCAATGTAGAGACTCTGGGGTGGATCAGGGGAAACTCCTTTTTGATTATTTTTCCTCGTGCAGCTATCTGAATGTTGATTAAATCTATAAACTAAAACAAAGAAAACAGTGGTGTATTAAAGTAGTGATGCAAATTCTGTCTTTTTCAGCTTCATCAACTGTGAACTTCAGTTGCAAAGCTCATTGACGTCATGAATGCTGTTACTGAGATAAACAGCAGTATGCTGGGAGAAATAGTACATTTTTGTATTTGACTCATAGAGTTGATGGATTGGGAAAAGGTATGATTTGCTTTTCTTCATGCTGCGAGTTCCTTAATAGTCAGGGCTATGTATAAATGCTCATTTGTAATGATTGTCAATCTGAGAATCACCCAGACTATGAAGATTTTAGGCCCATTATCTATCAGTCATGACCTTTATACCGTGATGACAACTTGTCAAAATTTCAAGATAACTGACTTTTTAAACCTGTTATCTCAAAAGTGTTTCTATTTATTACAGCTTAAAACAACATATTCAAAACAGCCTGACTACATGGCCATGCTGATTGCTGCAAGCATTAGCACTGAATGCTAATGTTAGCTAGTAATGTTTAAAATGTTCATGTTTAGCATGCAAACATGAGTAACTCGGTTGAAACTGATGGGAATGTTTTTAGTTGTGCTGCTGTTTGGTCAAAAACCAGAGTACTGGAGAAATTTAAATTGTGACCAAGTGACAACACTGGATGTGATCACGATTCATTCTATGGAGAACATGAAAGTCTGTACCAAAGTTCACGGCAATTCAGCCAGTCTTCGTGGAGAGATTTGACTCAACCGTGACATTTTCCTTAAACAGAAGTGTCCACCAGCAGATGGCACCAAATAAAAAGTTAGAGGGTAAAAAAAGTAATTATGGTTCATCCTTTGACAACCTTGAATGTCTGCACAAAACTTTAAAGTATCAGCTTCATGGTGGTGCTTTCCCATTGAGGATCACGTCAGTAAGATTCATTCTCATGGCAAAATAAATTTCAAGATATAGTAGTCTGTATCAAAGTAACAATCCCTAGAGCTGTTAATATAGATGAAAACTATTTTCTTGGTCATTATTGTTCATCCGAGTGGAGTTCATCACTGAGTCATATTCCTTAGCCTTGACATAAAACCAAGTTTATTTTAACCACATTTCCAGAAAATTGGTCTCGCAAAAGCCACAATAAATTTTTCTTGAACTTGAATCTTGTTTGTTGAAAAGTTAATGCATATAATTGCATATTTTACTCATCTGCTGTTGTGTAAAAATTAGGAGATGGATGCATCAGTGTAAACAGTCAGGTCCCTAAAGTCATTGCAGTGGAAAATGGCTCGACAAGATGAAAGGTAATCAAAAGTTTGACCTTAAACTGTGGACAAACTGTGCATAACATGATGAAAATATGACAGTCCAGTTTGTTTCATGTATTTTTGCGGGTGCGGTCTCTTCAGTACCTCACACGAGTTTTGTCTGCTCTTAAGTGGAGCAGAAGCTTCAGTGGACATTAATGTCCCACATATGCTCATGAGTGTGTCATTGGCTCAATGTTTTCATTAAACTTTTTTGCTTTCACTGACACATCAGTTTTTCAAGCCCAACCAAAAAACTTTATACTTGATATGTGAAACCAAAACAAACAGCTGTAAGTTTTGCCACTCAGCAGCAATTTTAGCAATGCCCCAAGGCAGTTATTTCAGGCTGACGAGACACGGCCCCCTGCCTGAATCAATGGGTAAAAAGCCATAATTTCACTCTCTGTAGTCCCTAGGATGTACACTGCACATTTTGACTCAACTGTCAAGTCATTTTTTGTTTTTATAAATCACTTGAAGTTTGTTGACTCTGCATAAAAATAAGTTGAGAAAAAAATCCTTTTGGCGCTCAATCAGGGGAGCCAACAACACTCAGCTCGGCTGTTGTAAATCAGATGACTGTTTTTTGTTGGAAGGGTCAGAATATGTGACATACAATCATCCTCTCTAGTGTTACTAACTTTTCAATTCGAACTGCTTTAAGTGATTTGTCTCCTCTCTTGTAACATCTCTGGCTCATAGAAGCATAGAGCATGTGAACACTGAAAAAATTTGAGGGAAATACATAAAAAATATTTCATTAAAAGATTAAGTAATCACGTTGTGATAATGTTGTGATGTTTTAACATAAAGGCATCTAAATATAACTATCCTTAGTGTTTGATCTCCTGAGAAAATCTGACCATTAAATAATGATCTTGAGACCACACCCATGGGGAAACTTGACTTCTGAGGTACTGCATATGCAAAACATGTATTTTTTACTTATTTCTTACTGATTTTGATATTGTCACACGTTTCTGCTGTGTTCAGAAACTAGTTTGCCTGAGCATGTAAAGCAGACTGTGGTGACACTATTCTCATAAGGCCAGGGTCATCATATAACCTCTTTACTGTAGCAAACAAAATGAACATGAGCTGGCTTAACAAATACACTTCAGAACTTACCAAAAACCCCATTGATGTATGCAGTCTTTCATTCAAAATGATTTTTTTTAGGCTTAGAAGTGCAAGTTTGGGAAATCAAAAACACAAATTACATGTTTACTGCACTTAAGTCATCTGGTATCAAACTTAACTAAGGTGCTGGAGCTATAAAGCATCAAACTAAAGCAGAAAAAAAGCATCCACACACGCTTTCGGTCGGAGACCTTTTTTTTTGTCTTTATGCTTTGCTTCTCATTGTTTGCAAAATAAATGCAAAGTAGTTTTTTATTCCCTCTGATTATACATTGTTACCTAATTTTCCACTTAACCTTATTTTAGAGCTTCTAATCTGTACTCTTTTTTGCGTTACTTAATAAAAAAAAACAGAAGAAGAAGAAGAAGAAGCTAATTACCTTTTAAATATTCAGACCTAACTTACTGAAACCATGTGACTCAAGTCATACTGATGGAGAATCACTGGCTAAATATATTAAAGGGAGTCTAAGTGGTATTAACACAGTTCCTCCATGACCAAACTATTGTTCTTCTTTGGGGAATTCATACTGTGGTTTGCATTCAAAAGTGGAAATGTATAGGAGACTAGTGTCCCAGTCCACCTCACGGTTAGCTTGTGTTCCACTAGCTTTCATTATGCTTAGATTCTTCCACCATTATTACTGAAAAGTTAAAACGCATTATTGGTGGTTTCTGCTTTTGAACAATTGTTGTACTGAACTGCAACAACTAAACATTTCATCATATTAACCAAGATAAAAGACCAATTATTTGGTCACTATTCAGTTTATACTCAGCATTTTTTAAAAGTTTGAAAAGACTGATGATTACAAAAACTCTTGATGAAAAACTGTTTTGATGACCACACAAAACTGGTTGGAGCAGAAACTACAAGAAAGGTCTTTTTTTTTCACAAGGAGCAAAACATGAGATCCAGAAAACAAATGAGCCAAACAAGTTTGAAAACATAAAAAATTACATTTTAGGCTTTTAACGTAAACATTTCAGATATCATCATTTCAGCATTTCAGATAATACGAAACGTCTGGAAACACATTGTCCTGCAAACTAAAATACAAGTAAGTCAGATTTTTTTTTACAGTCTACTCAGTCTGTACATTAAATGTTGATAGTCTGTGATGGTTATACTCAGCTTTGGTAACACTTTACAATAAGAGTACATTAATAAAGGTCAGTTAATGCTTAATAATGATTTTCAATAAGCTTTAACTAACTGTTAGTTATCAGTCAACTAATGTGGCATTAATGATTTACTAATGGTCTTCATGTTAACTAAGGTATTTATTTTTTTCCTTATTTAATGGTTTATAAAGATGCTGTTGACATTAGTGACTTCATTCATAAAACATTAAGTAACAGTTAATATAATAAATATTTCTGAACTGTTATGAACAGATTTTTATTAGCATGAGGTTTACTTGTTCCTTTATCTCAGTCTTTACTGGTAGCCTATCCCTGACCCTTATTCTAAAGGTTGACCATGTATCCTTCACTAACACTTCATAAAAGACGGATACTCATGCACATGTTTAAGCTAGAGCTTGGCTGTAGGTTAGTAAAAGTCAGCATAGATATACCTGTGCTAGGGCCTCTCTCTGGCGTGATTTGCATCTGGACTCCATCGTCAGTTTAGTTCATTAACATCAACACAGAAAAAACTTAAAACCCAACCCAGTGACATAAGGGGGTTGTCTCTGATCGTCTTTCCTCTCACAGAAACTTCACACACTGGGCGTCTCCCCCCACAGCTAAACTGTCTCATTCATCAACTCCACCCTGCCTCACAGCGGTGTTGATGACCAGGTAAGCCCACCCCTTAGCCTGACAGCCATACAAGGCAGCTGATTGGGGAGTGTGCTGTGACAGTAGGCATTACTTAAGTAAAATTAATCATTTATTGATGGTCTCTGTGACCTTTTTTGTAAAGTTGGGAACATATACACCATAAGTAACACTTCATTAAGGCATTATACTCCTAAATAAGCGCTAACCACTTATTAATGCTCTTTGTGAACCTTATTGTAAAGTGAAAACACATATTCCTTGAAGTTGGGATTGTAATGCTGGGGAGCTAGCAAGAGTTGAAAAGTAACATTTCCTCTGAGCTCCCTCCAAATCCGCCCCCTCCCATCAGCGCCACCTACACACATGCACAAGCACCGCATATCATTATCGATACAACAATGTTTCTTTCTTTCCAATTTTAAAAATTTCTTTGAAAGAAATGAGCCTCAATCAAAACTGAGTCTCCAAGAGGAGTTAACCATATTCCATCCCTATTCCATTCCATACCTATTCCATCCTGTCATACAGGCCTATACATGATTTTATAAAGAGTTCACTAATTAACTTTGTTCAACACAAACACCAAAAACAGATGTCTTAACGAGATGAAACGGAAACTGGCGGTTGGTGTGTTTAATGCCTTTTCTATGTAAAGCTTACACAGCACTGTTATGCCTTCATTAAGTGATACTTAAGAAATACATATTTTCACTTCACAGTAAGGGTCACAAAAAGCTTTAATTAATGGTTATAAGTAATGCTTATTCAGCACTCTTTGGATTTTTGAAGTGTTACTTAATATTTACACGTTATATTTAAGGATCACAAACACCACAATAAATGTTAACTGTACTTGAGTAATGCTTATTTGATATTCTTTTGAATCAAGTAAACCTTATTTTAATTAATATCTATTAATTTATTATTATTATTATTAGTAGTAGTAGTAGTAGTAGTAGTAGTAGTAGTAGTAGTATTATACAGTGGATTTATTCAATGGTTTCTGTATACTTGAAGACTCTTTAAAAATAGAATACAACAAAATCAATGTATTGTTTAATGTCAATAGCATATTTATGAATCATTAAATAACGTAAAAATTAAGACCTTAATTGACATGAACACCATTAGTAAATGGTCATTTAGTCAAGTAAGTGTTATTAATGTTTGCTACCATTTCTTTTGTGTATTAAACTTGAGAAGCTAGACTGAATTTAGGTTATTATTTGTCTCCATTTAATGTCCTGATACCGAATGTTCTCCTGCAGCAGCCTGCTGCTGTAACAGGGTGGTTGCACAGTGGAGGATAATAAACTAGGTTTGGATATCTGTATCTACACAGACATAAATTCATTGGCATTCCATTTAGCTTTTTTAAAGTGCATCCGTTTTGTTCTGTGTATATTTATTCACTGCCATACTTGAATGTTTATTCATTCATTTCCACTTGGGCAATTCACTGCCACTGATATGGAGAGCAATTAGAGAAGTCATTTAACGTAGATTAATCTCTCAATATGAAAAAGTCAATCAACACCGAGGGTAAAAAAGGTAGCAGCTACACCTCTGGGTTCTTAAGAATCATGTTTTCGAAAATGGTTTTTTCTCTAAGGTTGTGGTGTCAGTAATAATTGATGTATATTTTTTATCCATCAATTTTCTAAAATCATTTACTCCTTGTGATGTTCCACCAAGGACTCCATTGCAGTGAGATATCATATATATGTATGTAAAGAAAACATATTGCTCATGAAGAATGTATTGTAACTATTTATAATATTCATAAGCTTTTTTAAAAAAAAGAAAAAGAAAAAAACAAAATATATAGATTTTGTATGTTAGTGCAGTCAGTAATGATTAACTAAACAGCAAAAATATCTAAGACAGATTCAGTAATTTGACTGACCCTGCCTGACAGCTTCTGATGGTATCGAGAACTGGGTACATGTGCAACATTATTCAGCTGATGATTTGTGAACATTTGATCGATAATATTTGATGTCCACAGTAAGGCTTCATTTATGCGCATGTTTTCATTATGCAAATTTATAAAACTTTCTTTTTCTTCTTTCATTAAACTTGAAGCAGAACAGACAACTCCTGCACACTGTTTAACTTATTTGCAAACGAGAGAACTTTAATAACAACTTTTCCGTATTGTGACCTTCATCAGGTTATCATACAAAACAATGGGAGAGGTCATCTATAACTAGGCTGGCTGATCCATGTGGACCAATCCGGTCACATACAGACTGACATCATCATTAATCGTCATTAGAAAAACACCTGGACCAATCAAGTCAACAATCAACTACTTAACCTGGGGGCAATGAGGCTGAACCTCCTTCGCTCCATGCACATCCACCCAACATTCCATGTCTCCAGAGTTGTGAAGCCAGAGCGCGAAAGCCTTTTGGTGTCTGCTGCTCTGCTTCTTCTTCCTTCTTGCCTCATCAACGGGGTACTTGTTTTCCCTGGTCAGCACCTTTTGTGCTCTCAGCCAAGGCATGCAGTACCTGTTCGACTTGGAGGGTTATGATCCCTAGGAAAGGTCGTGGGTCCTTGCTTGTCACATCACTGATTCTCAGCTCATCACCGATTCCACCAGCAGCACCCTGGCCAGCCATTCAATACCACTGCACATCCTGGAAATGCCAATCGGTGGCTCTCCTCTATTCCTCTGTATACCACCCCAGATGGAAAAGCTTTGTTTTAATGATGAATAAGAATAGGAATTAATTTACTGCAGACAATTACAAAAAATTAAAGAGCCATACTGTGGAGTTTCATCTTGTTTTATTATGGAACATTGTGGATAGTTTCATAAAAAATTCTCAATCAAAGAAGCTGATTAGTCTCAAGCGAGCAAGCCATAAAGAATTGGGGGAAAGGAGATACAGAGTGAAAAAGCTGGCCAATATGAGGGCCTTTATCTGTAACATTGGCACATAGAAGGCAATTGAAGTAATCTAGGAGGGACTGCCACTGTTGTGTGGGGGTTTTGGTCTGGACCAGCTGAGGCAAAGGACACTGGGTCTTTTGGCGGTTTTAATGTAGAGTTCAAAAAATAAGTAACAAACAAAGTTTGCAAGTGGTAGTGGCAAAAAACAGGCTGGCACTGAAGTTACTGAGCAGGTAAGTCTCACAGTGGACGATGAAAACAAATGCTGCAGAACAAGGAAGGATATGGCTGGTGAGGCAGTGAGGCACACACTACAAAAAACACAAGAGAACACCAGAGTACCAGTGAAGGCAAACACCAATAAAGTATCGCATGAGAAACAGGCAATTCTTGATGCTTCAACAGCGTCATCAAAAATAACTTTAAGGGTATGTTTCAGGTAGTGATGTGGACATATACTGCCAGTTTTATGATGACTGGACAAACAGCTCCTGATTTATAGTCTGATTTGTGTTACGCCACGCCTATTTTGTGCCTCTATAGCGCCCCTTAGAGGTAGATTTGCGTAACATTTTCAGGGTATGTTTCAGGTACGTATGTGGACATATCCTGCAAGTTTTGTGACAATAGGAACGACTATTTCTGATTTATAATCTTATGTTATGCCACATCCATTTTTTGCATTTATAGTGCCCCCTGTTGGCCGATTCAAATCAAACTCTCAGAGTATGTTGTGGAGTTTGATCCAAAGAATGTCTATACCAAGTTTCATGCTCACTACACATCAACTTGAGGTGGAGACTGAGATGAGTGAATAAACCAGTTACATGAGGGGATTATAAGGGTGCCAGATTGAATGAGCCAGGTTAGGAATCTAGCCAGGACTGCAGGGAACCCTCTACGTTTTGTGACAAGTGCCGTGGAATTTTTTATGACCACAGTGACTCAGGACCTCGGTTTGACGTCTCATCCAAAAGGAGGGCATCTCCCGCAGCACAGTTTTCCCGTCACTGCTCTGGAGCAACGAGACAGATTTTTTGGCCACAGGGAAGATCGCCATCTGCTGACTACGACGAAGACCACTTCCAGCAGCAAATTAGATTTTACAGGAGGTCTCCCATTCAAGTACAAACCAAGCCCACACCTGCTTAGCTTCAGTGATACCAGAGGCAACGTAACTGTTGGTCTGCCTGCTAGCAGAAGATGACTTCTTCTACTTCACTTTGTCCCATCCAAACTTGGTGATGTTCACGGCTGGTGGATCAGGGCGGATCAGGGTATAGATGGGCATGATATCCATGAAGGTGTGCGTTGTGCTCTGTAGGATGCAGTGTGTTCACTGCTGAGGGAGTTTTGCATTTTCAGTAGATATCATATCTGGTGATGGTCAGAGATGCCAGCTGGACAGGAGATGGTCTCTCACCCAAAGAGAGTGTGCATAGCCAGGATGGAGCAACACTGCTCACAAAGATTTTCTACTGTTGAACTGATATTGAGAACAGAGCCTTTCCATCACTCCATCTGCAGGTGACATGACACCCACCTTCCAGTACTAATAGATCATGAACACAAAAACGGTGTCTTTGCTGAGAATGTGAAAAGTTGTAGCCTCGCGCTCTTTCCAGGTGTGACACCACCACATGAGGCTGATGATGAAGTTATGTTTTATAACAGTGCAGAGCAGTAAAAGTGCTAGGCGCGAGGTACACGTAGAGTTTTCTGCTCTTAACGTTTTGTTTATGCTTTGTTTATGTGTTTTAAAACCTGCTCCAAGACTCATGTTTTGCCTGTTTAACTTTTTTACTTGCATTATATTCCTCTCTCTCTTTTTTAAGATATTATTTAGCCATAGTATGCAGCTTTGGGGAAGCACAGTGGATCAGTAGTTAGCACTGTTGCCTTATAGCAAGAGGTCCTGTATTCAATACCTGGCTGGGGTCAGACTTCACTGTATGGAGTTTGACATTCTACTGTCAGATGCTTACAGCAGCTTCAGGAGGGGGTCTCAGATGTCCCTTTCCCTGGCCTCATCAGACAACTCTGATCCTGAGGATCCCAACGGGTTCCCAGGCCATTGCAGGAATAAAATCTCTCCACCTGGACCTGGGCCTCCTCCCAGCTGGACATGCCTGGAACACTTCCCTACAGAGACAACCAGTGGTTATCCTTTTTTTTTAAAGATATTCTTTTGTGCCTTTATTTCTTGGACAGGACAGCTAAAGAGTGGACAGGAAACAGGGGAGAGAGAGGAGGAATGACATGCAGCAAAGGGCCACCGGTAGAATTGAACTCAGGTCCGCTGCGGCGGATATGGAGCACTTGCTCTAATGACTGAGTCATCGGGCGCCCCACCAGTGGGCGTCCTTATCAGATACCTGAAATTCTCCTTGTTGAACTCACGAGTTGCTAAGTTTAGAAGTATTACAAAACACGGCGTCATGAATCAGATCCTTTAATAACATGAAGCACGGAGAGAAAACCCTGCAAAGTGTTCTCTCCAGACACTGAGGTTGTCTTGACTTAAATACTTTCAGAGCTAGGTAACTTCAAGGCAATAAAAATACCAGAGAACACCCCCCTGCAACTTACACAAGCAAGACAATACATGCATCCTCCAGCCAGGTGCAGCTCATACAAACAAGATCAGTGACCATTAGCTGTATAGACTCATCTTATCTAAATATCTAAACTGCCCCCCTATTACAGTTCTACAAGAAAGAAAAAGTAGTTCATCCAGACTTCAAAAGCTGTTCAGATACCACACGCTCTACTCCAAGTTCCTCACAGATGACTGAACTTCTTACCTTACCCCTGGTGGAGACACCAGCCACCCTCCTGAGGAAACCCATTTTGGCTGCTTGTGTCGGCAATTCCATTTTATTGTTGATGACCCATCCTTATGTCCATAGGTAAGGGAAGGAATGAAGATTGACCGGTAGATCAAGAGCTTGGCCTTTTGGCTAAACTTTCGTAACATCGCAGTAAAGCAAGCAAGAAACAGCTGAACTGCCATTGTGGAGTTTTAAAATGTCAAAAATGGATTCAGCATCCTCAATAATCCCCCAAAACCACTCCATTGTTGTCCAAATCAGTCAAGCAGTGGCTAATATATTGTCCATATAGGTGGCTATGCTAATATTTGCTAATTATAGTAATTGGCCATTAAATGCAAGTTAATATTCATTAGTTTCTAAATGCTGGGGACCCATATTTTACCCCTCTAACATAAAACTTTGGGGTACTCGACACTTCAGGGTTCACTATTAGGCCTATAGGCTGGCAAATAGACTTTAAGATCCTCTTAAATATTTGATCCTGAGACTTGGATTTACAGTGCCTAATGAAAGACCCATGAACTTGATCCAACCAACCATTAAGACTGACCTGAGTTCTAAAACCTGATGGTGAATGCAATTTACATAATTATGAGAGGCTTACTTTTAGAATAAAGAGTGCAAGGAAAAAGCATAACTTACTTGGCATAGAAAAAGAGCAGCAAAATTTTCAAATTTGTGTAAAAAAAGTCACCACTTTTAGAGCTGGCTTGGCACAATTATTAAACCCTGGGATGAAAGCTGACAAATAGTAATTTTGCTTTATGTCATGACATAGCAAAACAGCATTCTAAATGTGGAACTGCAGAAAGACACAAACAGGTGCTCATGAATATGTATCACCTGAAAACACACATGAAAATAGAACTGCTTGTGGGCGAGCTGAATGCAAAGTGGAAAAGCTGCTCACTTTCAAACTTTAACTTAGCAGCAACACTCATCCCACCTACTCTATGCTGGAATCCATTTTTAAATTGAAAGCAATGACAGTTTAGCAAAGCTTATGTTGAGCCTTTGATGTGCAGTGTAGAAATATGTGAGACTTATCACAGGCAATTTTTGAAAATAGTGTCAGTGACTGAAGTGAAGAGGGTCATACCAGATTGTTCTTATTCCCAGGTCAACAAATACCATTGTTTTGTCACATCCCCAAAATCACAAAAAGATGCAGGTGCCCCTTAGTGTTCACTGTGAGACTCTCCAGGGTAAACCTAATGTAAACCCAAACATGGCAAATGAGACTTTCAGAGGAAGATGACATAGTTTAAAGAGTAAAAAAGGCTTTGATATAAGGGAGCTTGGAGTACATAGATTCATAGCTGTAGTTTTGTTCATGACTTATTGAATAACTTCATACCTTTTCTTTTATCTGCTGGTAACATTCACTTCTCTCAAAAGCAGGAACACACTACAGGGTATTATGTGTGAGAGGGTAAATGTGCAGCAAGATTGCACGTATTGACCAGAATAATTTTGTTTTGGTTTTTGCTGCTCCTGTTCGTCAAATAGCTACATTCCTCCAAGATGCAGGAACATTCATTCATTCATTCATTCATTCATTCATTCATTATCCGTAACCACTTACCCATTACAATGGGGCCAGAGCAAATTTCAGCTGACACTGGGCAAGGTACACCCTGGACAAGCCGCAGCTCGTCACAGGGTTGACATATAGAGTTTGTTATTTGTAAGTTTTTCAACAAACTTAACATATGACAAGACAAAGACAAAACAAAACAGATAAAACAGATAAGCCGCCAGTACTCACTAAATAAAGAAAAGTGCATCTGCACATGTCAATTCATACAGGTCAAGAACTGCAACGTCCAAGCATGTATTCAACGTCAGAAACAGTCCAAAAGTGCAAAGTCCAGTATGGTGTAAGAAGGCCCAGTGCAAACTGAAGAGGCAAGTCCCAAAAAATCAACATGGCACACATGCACAACTCAAACCAAGACAATCAGTTCCTGACCTGTAGTCTCTCCCTCCTAATATGTTCTACAAAAGGACGCCAAATTTTATTAAATTTGGCAAGTGTGTTGGACAGAGTGCAACGGATTTCCTCAAGATAAAAACAAGACACCATGTCATTTTCCATTTTCTAAAACAGGGAGGGGACTCTGACTTCCATTCTCTCAGAACAACGCGTTTAGCAATGACCATACCAAACATGAGAGCTTGCTGTAACATGTGGAGTAGAGCCAGAGAATAATAGGAGCAGCCCAAAATCACCTGAAGACAATCAAGAACTAACTGTCTATTGTATACAACACTGTACAAATGAAAAGTGTCAGCCCAAAAGTTTGTGAGCTCAGGGCAGGACCAAAAAAGGTGACAAAGAGTGCCATCAGCTAATTTACATTTATCACATGTACTTGGAACAGAAGGTAAAATTCTGTTCAATTTAGTCTTTGAAAAATGTCATCGCTGAATAACTTTAAACTGAATGAGCTGCAGTTTTAAACTGATAAAGCATGCTTTAATTTCAATTAGCCCTTTTACCCATAGATCATCTGAAATCATTACACCAGTGTCCTTAATCTATGCTCCCTTAATATAGGGAGAGAAAAAAGATTTAAAAATTGTGAGAATAAATGTTTGGA
>JAQLOL010000007.1:24924328-24935335 GCA_029783665.1 Naso thynnoides | reverse complement strand
TCAGTGGTAGAACGGTTTGTCTACCAGTCAGAGGTGGTTAAACTCCTGGCTCCTCTGGTATACATGTCGAAGTGTCTTTGGGCAAGATATGAATGTGTGTGTTTGAGTTCCTGATGAGCAGGCTGGCTCTTTGCAAAGAAGTGTGTGAATGTGGTGTAATTGGGTGAATGTTGACTTGTGGTGTAAAAGCACTTTGAGTAATTGAAAGACTAGAAAAGCACTAATAAAATACCGACCATTTACCATTTGTCTCTCATCCCCTTTAGAAGCCAAGTGTGCTTGAACATGGCACATTGTTATGTAGATGGTGGAGACAGTTGCTTTCAGAAGTGAGCGCCTTAGCACTGGAGCAGTGGATCGGCTTTTACGAGAGGAGCAGCAGTCATCTCAGTATGTTGGGTTATTCTGATAAACTCCATGATTTCACTGCATACAAGTCATGCTCCAGCAGGCTGTTAAACTGATGAAGGGGAGTTTTGCTGTGCATCCCCATGTGTCACTAGCAGAGTACCATGCTTATATACACATATCTAAATACTGCGATCTCTAAATAGCAGGACAACACTGCGCTCGGCTTCAGACATGGTTTTTGTTTCTCCATAGCACAAAGGCTTTTGAGAGCTGCACTCCCATGGGCACACAGAAAAGTTAAAGTACATTTGTTAGTTAGACTACATGGCTGCTGGGCACGGGGATGACAACTGCGTTGGTTTCAAACGCTTGCGCTGTGCTGTGCGCTGCTGCAGGACAATAAGGTCCTGTGTATTTTCTTAAGTTGCTTTGATATGGAGACATCTAGCAGGCATTTCATATTGTGCGTCTAAGTTGATACAAGACAATACTGACTGTGTGGCTTATATGGAGGAACAGAAAGTCGATCCAATCTTATGAGTTTTGTCAGTGAGGGAGGTGAATTTATTGCGTCATTTAAAGGACATAACTTCAAGGTTGACTGACAGGAGCTTTTGTCAGTCTGTCAACAGCAGCAATTTAGGAACATCGTTTCAAAGACTGAAATGAGATCAGTTTGCATTTTTACAGCACTGATATACCTGCCACACTCTGTAATAGCATCATGGCTGCAGCGAATGTACATCATCTTTTTGGGTGTCCTCAGAAATGAACACTTGTTGTCTGTATTAGATTATGTCGGTGAGGAACAGGGGACGTACTGTGTATCTGGATCTGAGCAGTAGATGCTGAACAACCCATGACAGAAAAAAAGTTCAAAAGAGATTTTCACAGTTTGTCACCACAGCTGCTTTTCTGCACTTAACAACTCATTGCACTCCTTGAGTAATGCCATGTTTAGTTATATTCACATTCTGCATTACTTAAAGGATTTCCCAGAACACTGTCCAGTTTTTATTAGGGCTGATTTAGTCCTCAGCTGCCACCTTGTGGATATATCTTTAAACTGTACACAAAGTATGCAGGCAAGTTGAACAGTGAAACTGGTGTTGCAACAACCTGCAAACAGGTAAAGGCAAATGTATGTTATTGTTGTTTTGTAGTTGTTGATGTAAATTCACATTAAAATTGTCTAAATAATCTTAAATGGAAGTTCATTTAAACTCTTCAGACATCCCATGATTTCCAAATGACCTTAAATCCAAGAATTAAGAGAAGATAAAAGTTTCTTTTGAAAGCTGCAGAGTATTTTGCTTGTGAATAGGTTCTTGTATTGTTCAAGTATTACAGCGTCTGCTGACACATGTAGAAGAATGTACATACACACACCAGACACGGGGTTGCCAGACACGGGGTTGGTGCCTCTACAGGTTGTAGACTAGACAATAGTCCCAGTCTTCCTGCCGGCGGGCCCCGGGGCCACAGTGAGCTGCTGAGTCCCTGTATTTCCTCTCTTTACTTCCTGGTGCCGTTGTTCTAACGATCCGTCCTACCTATTGAGCTGTGCTACCCAGCGGTCTTGCGCTTGCACACGCATGTGCAGGACCCATAAAACTTTCCACGTTTTTTTACTCATCAATTTAAGCTACCTTGCAGATGCCATACAACCTAACAGTCATCAGATGTCTGAAAAAGTCATTTTTGCATTATGGTTAGGGTTAGGATACAACAAACGTAAAGTTGTAAATACTGTGACTTTTATGGGATACACTCAACTGGAAGCAGAAACGCACGATGCTACCTTCGCCGCAGCAAACGTCGACAGACAGTGTAATTCCTTCGACAAAGTAGCGCAAATCGACAGTCCGTGCTGTCGATTTGTGCTGAGGCAGCATATTTCGACAAAGCAGCATAGATCGGCAGAACGCCACGTGTGCTTTGAAGTAAAGTGATTCAGGTTCATACAAAGTTGTCAAAGTTTTAAAAATTTGTAATTTTAACTCTTTCGTTTTCAAGATTAGGAATATGGTTGAATTCTGACACACTTCTAGAAAAAAGCTTGATACACAACATTATGTGTTGTTACATAAACTTGATGTAAATCAAAACTCTGACAGTTTCAGATGAAGAGATCAGGCCATGATACTTGTTTTTTTGTCTCCTGTCATCTAAATAATTATGCATTAAACGGACACGTTTAAATCATACAGTCGTTAATATGAACTTCTTGTAAAGTAAACAAAGTGACAATGTAAATTATTCACTTTGAGATTTATTTTTTTTAAACTTATTTTTTCAAATTGAATTTACTTTGAAATTTTAAATATGATGATAAATGCTTTGAGATCCTAGACATTTTTTGTTTAGGTTTCTGGAAGCTTGACCATACCTGGTTAAAAAAAATGAATAAACAAATAAAAATAAAAGAACTCACTATAAGTACATAATAATCCACGACACTCTTCAGGTCACACATTCCCTGGACAAAATGACAGTAAAATTACTAAAACTTACTGTCCTGTGCAACCTGGGTATTTTGGGCCCTTGGGTGGCAAGGACCAGTGGGGAGATTTCTACGTTTTCCTGTGAGTAATCAAGCCTGCCATAAATTGTTTATACATACAACAACAAAAGAGGAGAAGCCGATGCTAATAAAATAGTTTTCAATATGAAAAATGTACAGTTTGCAAACTTTTTACAAGGTAGGAAATGTATTAAAGTTAAAAGTGGATTTTCCCAAATTCTACTCTAATGTCAAGTAATACCTGTGTGAAAATGTGTCAGCAGAATCAGGTCATGAAAAAATTTGCTTCTCTTTTCCTTTAACAATGTAAACTACTTAAAAAAGTCAGTAAATATTCCACGTGTCTGTTGCCCTGCAGCAGGCTGTCCTACTTAGCTTTAAGTGCTACTTTCAGAGATTTGTGGCGCTTAATGGAGTGCTCCAGTTTTGGGTATTTAAAATTTAACATGAGTTAATTTTTTTGTGCTATGTTGGTCACACAGCTGGGTGTGATGATGATTTAAGTAGTATTTTCATTACAATTCCTAAAATAAACGTGCATCGAAACAAAAAGAGACAGTTTCACAATTTGCTCTGTGACTCAACAAACCATTAGGCGCTCCATTCATGAAATTTGTGGCTTTAATTCCCTACATGTGTGCGCTAACCCTGTTTAACCTTCCTGCTAACAAATGGTAGCAGCACTTTTTAAAACAGGTCAATTAATTTCCGATACCTTTCTAATAATGTGTTGACTTACCTGGAAAGATGTATGATTGATTGATAATTGCAGGGGGAAAAAAAGAGAATTCAGAGCTCAATAAATATTTTAAAACTGAGGTAGGGAACATTTACAAAATGAAGCTAGCTGTAGCATGAGACTCCTTCAGCTGACTGACTGAGCACTTAAAGGACCTGAGGTTATGGCAGCTTAGCAGTTAATTGGTATTCATTAATTGCAAGTAATATGAATTTATCCCTTTGTTTTATCTATAACAAATAAATAAAGGAAACATCCTGATATTATACTTCTTTGCATTGTAACTCTTAACATTGTTAAAGCCATTGAAATAATACTTGTGCTCTTAATTAGGACACCTGTTGTTATTGTCAGGATTCTTTCTGATTATTCTCCGCTAATAGTATCTGGATCTCCTAAACCCAACCCCCTGATCCATTTCAGCTATTCCCAGGACTCGTACAAAATGATTAAACTCTGAATCCGTTGGTACAATCAGGTTCATATTTGGTTCATATTTGGCCAGCATGTACAACGGACCATGCCAATTAGAAATGGTGCTTTTTGTGACTTTTCTTTCGACAGTGTGGCCGTGGTGATGTGGCGAAGTTCATGTGTAGGCTCAGAATGACGGGACTTCACACACATGTCCAACATCTGAGGTGCTACTCAGGCTGTGAAATTTACGCCAGTCAGCCTCGTGGGGGCGCTATTTCCCACTTTTAAAAAATCATCAAATCATCATTGGCCTACAGCTACAAAATTAGATAGGCGTATGAACGATGGCAAGACCTACAAAAATGCCTCTTGCCACTGTGTTCTGCTCAGATCTGTTGAAACAACAAAGGACACAGCACTGCTGCAAACTGAAAAATAGGGCGTGGATCCTGATGTAGTATTTTGAAAGGGTTTCACATCACGGCCTTAAGAATGGATTGGAATGTAATTACAACAATTTTGTATTAATTATTTTGTATTGCCCATTTAATTACAATCCATAGCAATTTAAACACTTGTTGCTTTTTGTTCCTTTCTGCAGTTAGGCTACTTTGTGTTAACCTTTTGTCTTTGAGTGTTTGGTCAGAAACAAACATAATTTTCCATTTAATGCTGTCGCATCAATAGAAGCTTTTTATGTTTAGACTTTTTAAGTAAGAACTTATGGATAAAACAAGCAGGATTTCACAACACATCACAAGGGAACAAGACGGGCAAAAATCACAGATTATTGCATCATGTTCACACACATCATTGCCCCCAAAACAAAAAAAAACAGAGAGAGAGAGAGACAGCCTAACAAACCCACTGCAGCCTGTGTGCTGGATTATGTGCTTTCTTCTGGAGACACTGTGACCTAGATAAACATAGAAACATCAAAAAACTCTTAACCTTGCTATGAACCAGCCAAAATGCTGTGTGTTAGTGCAGAGCAAACTTTAATAAGATCATTTGCCCTCTGTAGTGGCACAATCTTTTAGCTCCATGAATACAGTAACTGGTGACATTGTGTAGGCTAGTAGACAAGTTTGACAAGGACATTTTTTAATGTGAGACTTTGTTTGCCTATGTTTCTCGATATCAGGAGGTATTTTTGAAAACATTTCAATTTCATTTATTAAAGGAAATTTCAAGTGTCAGCCAAACTTTCTCCCTTATTTGAAATCTAGGATCTGTAAAAATTCAAATGTTATTCATTTCAAAATGTAACTGCTGCAGTCAGAATGTCTCCTCTTCAATGAAAAGTCAGTTGTCCATATTTGCACTGCAATCCTGTTTTACAGCTTGGGTGCTTTAAAATCTTTAACTTTAAAACTTTTAACTTGAAAAGCCAGGCATAAACAATGTCATACTTTGTCCATGTGAATTAAAGTTGCAGCCACTTCCAGTTTGAGAAGGCAGTTTGTGTAATATGGCCTTGTAAAGAAAATGTACCATTGTTTGTTTGAAAAACATTGGTATTGTGGTGAAAATAAAATGGCCATTTGGTGCCTTTTTGGTCAGAGTAATAGCTTGCATCTCTGAAACATGAAACTCACTAGTTAGTCCGTGTTAGGACTGTGCGATATGACAATAATAGATCTTGAAAGATTAGAAGGTGTCAATCCATCTTTGCATAGACGTCGTTACATCGTCCGTCAGTGTACATTCTGTCTGCTGCAGTTCTAGGCACAGACACAGCACATTTTTCTCTCAAGTGAATCACACTATTTGCCCCTCCGTTCAGTCGCATGCCTCCCATAAATACACGCACATAACCATAACACAGCAGACATGTGACGTCTTCTTCCCGCCCCTTTCACAACGTAGTCTTGTAAACAAAATGAAAGCATCGTGAACGAGTTGGAGTTAACCCGCTTGTTTTTGTTTTGTTTTTTGGGGTGGGGTGGGGGAGTTTGGCTGCTCAGCATTTTCTGTCACTAAGGACTGTTAGCGATAACATTTTGCTGCACAACATCAGTTGTTGAGGTCCGAGACAGGCTGGAAAACTTATTGACATCGTGCCTGGGTTAAGAAAGTCATCCGCTGGTCTGTTAAGTTAAAAAGAGTCACAGTTGGGACGTTAGCGTTAGCTAGTAACATTAGCCTCAGGAGGAGGGGGGCTTGCTATTTCTTGTCATAAACTACAGCAGCATGATCATCGTTTCTGCTCTGAATCTCTTGTGGAAGTCCAAGAAACGTTGGAAAACTGAACCATGTCGTGTCTGTGTTCATAAAACAATCCTGTGGTGTATGAAGTCGTGTCGTAGGAGCTCAGTGTTTTCACACAGCAGTCTGTGAATCTTCTCATTCGTCCAGGTCGTAGTTATCTGGGCAATCAAATCGAAGGCAACCGGACTTAGTAATATGTCTGTGAAGACGTTTCGCCTCTCATCCAAGGGGCTTCATCAGTTCATGTGTGTCTGACTAGACTGACTAGCTGGTGAGGAACCAGGTATTTTTCCTCTGTGGAGGTGTTTACAAAGGCCAATGGTGTCTAACGTTTGTTAGTGCTCCAAGGTGTGGCTCAGGTAGTGCTTCATACTGTAACGACAGTCATTGGAGTCTTCAGAGTCGTTGGAGTCACATGAGGCCAATCATGAACGACCGTTGTTCTTGGAGGTTAAGTTATTAAATCTCCTGGGTGGAGATGAAAGGGCGGCATTGGAAATCAGCGAAAGGTGGTGCCGCAGACCTCCTCCTCTGTCGAGAGATGGTTTTTCCATTTTTACAGAGACGGCTTCCTGTACTCCTCCTTTATACCATCTGTCCTCCCTGTTCAAAATATGTTGTCCTCAAAGGAGTGTGGACTTTCCTTTAGGTGTAAACAGACAGCTGAATCCTGACCTGAGGAGTCAGCCCTTCTGTGTTGGGCCATACGTTTGTTCAGTGGTGGTTTGGTTTCACCAGTATGTCTTTGCATTCCTCACTGAATTGGACCGCATACACCAGGTTACTTACTTTTCTGGGTGTGTGGTGTTCGGTCTTTGGGATGTACCAGTTTCTGCCTGAACATGTTGCTGGGTTTGAAAAATGCAGGAATGTGGTGAGAGCACCAACACCTCAGGGAGGCCCGTAGAACCTGTGGCTATCCCAGTTGGACCTTTGTGAAAACAGCAACATGCTCCAATAAGAACACCAACTCTGGGTGTCTGAGAAACTTGGAGGATTTTTAATAAACAACACATTCTGTATTTTTCTTACAATAATTCATAAATCAAAATTAAATCATTTTGAGGAACCAGAAACCAAATATAAGCTGACCATATGTTGTAAGAAAAACTGTGGCCCTGAATGTGCTGTGATTTGTAAAATATTCTTAACCAATATGAAAAACTAAAGAATCGTGATAAAATCCAAGATCGTGACTCTGCCATGAAAAAATGGTGATATGATATTTTTTGCCATATCGCCCAGCCTAGTCAGTGTAAATGCCTGTTTCTGTCTACAGCTAACCGTGGTTAAATTTCAGTGATGGTTATCCTCTGGATTTGACCCTCTGACACACACACAGCAACATAATTGATGTTGTGTTTGTTGCTAGTGAGAAGAAGGAGGAAAAGTAAAGTATGGAGGGAGGGACAGAGAGGGCTTGAAATGTTCTGTTGCTTTCTGCTCTCTCTGATCACTACCTCTGGGTTTAAATGCAGTCAAATTCAGGATGTAGTTGTTAGGGGTGTAAGAAAATATCAGTATCGCCATATTACATTTTGCAATATCGCTCTGATTCACAGAAACACTATTGATTTTTAATTGACAGTTTTCATGCAAGATTTGTGGAAGTGGTTCATTCTAGTTTGTTTAAACCCCTGACAGCTACTCAACAAACACTATCGCTGTGGTGTTCGGATTGCACAAAAAATACTTTTTTCGAACTTCGATTTTATGGATGTGGTTATCGTGTTTCTACTATGAAAGTTTTCCTAAAATAAGATTGTAAAAATTGAAATCTATCACCTTGCTTACCGTATTGCAAAATATCGTATCATGACCCCTGTATAGTGATACGTATCGTATTGCCAGATTCTTTCCAACACACAGCACTAGTGGTTGCCCTCATTTACAACTTCTTCGGTTTGTGTTGTCATAAAACATCAATTTAACTTCTTACAATTTAATAACTTAACAATTTAATGTGGCTCATTCTTACTGAGTTTATTACCAGTTGTAACCCAGCTGCTAATCTGCAAATGAAATTTTATTATTATTATTATTATTAATATCATTATTAGCACATTATCAAACAAAATGATGTAATGACAGAAGCTGTGTGCTTAAACTGATTGAGAGAATAATTGAGAAGTAATCAATTCTAGTCATTTTCAAGCCAAACTGTTGACTTTCAAATCACAAGGAAGCTGTGACTGAGCAAGGACACTGTTCGAACAAAAGAAATACAGATTTGGGCCAGAAAGAGAATCTAGATTCTTGTCAACAATTTATCCAAATTGTCCTAAACACCACAATTAATGCACCTGGAGATGAGCAACATCTGGTGCAAAACAGTTTATTGTGCTAAACAGGCAATAACACAAATAATCCAGCGCTGGCACCAGAGCCAGAATTGAACGTGAGCCTCGAGGCTCTCTCTCTTTTACAGTGTGAGGCTCCTGCACCTGCACCAGCTTGGGCTTTTGGGAAATTTCCAGATCTGTCCCCACAACAACCATTGAGGGTGGATTGCTTTTAGCGGAATGCCTTTTATGAAACGTTACAAGCTTAAAATAAGAGCGGATAGTTGTAAAAGAGTATGTATGAGTTATCATAAGCTTTGAGGGTAAGGTAAGCTATACTTTACTGTCCCATGAGGGGACGTTTGTCTTGGGCACCAAGCCACCGCATTGCATTACACAACATCATATCGAGTATAGTTTAAGCTTACAATTTACTCCAATGAATTGGAGCCGAATGTCGTGTACGTTCAGCGTTGTAGTCGGCATGAATATGTATGAAGTAGTAATCGCAGCCTTGTAGGTTTGTTTTGAAATGATGAACCTCTGCAATTCTTTGCTAGAAAATGTCTCATGTGCTCATGTTGCAGTGTGAAATGCAGAGCGACAAGGCTGTGTTCAGAGTCGGAGTCAGGGCTGAGAAACATTCTCCAGGACCCGCTGCTGGTCTATGCCCAGTGGAGCCACATGGTCTCTCAGGTTCTGGAGGCTTCTGCCGAGGTTACTGACTTCTCCAACATCGCCATGTTGGTCCAGAACATAGAGGTAAAGAACACACGTTTCCTTGAAGCCTTTTTTTCTTTCCCTGAAATAGATATTTTTATCACAGTGTACAATGTGAAAGTTTCTTTATTACATCAGTCTGCATTTCCCTTCAGCTTTACAGGTCTTTATGACAAATGTCAGTTTTGGTGTTGTTTTCTGCTGGAGCTACACGACCTTCTCGGCGCCAAACAGCAGACAGACATCATTAGATTCTCACTGGTGAACATGTGGAGCATTAAGCAGCTAAAGAGATTTTTCTTGGGAGTTGTTAGAGACCAAAAACAGAGCTTAAGACAGTAAATATTATACTTACAGTGTGTTCATCAGGTGGACACTTGAATGATGATGTTGCTCTTTAAGTCCTTGATGTCTAAATAAGCAACACTTTACCATTTTAACTTCAAGAAGATGATGTATCAGTGTTTTGTTAAGAGCTAATCTCTTCTGCCTCCGAGTGGCCAAAACTAAACTATTACGTTTTTAAGAAGCCATTCAATAGTTTTCCCAGTGTAGCTGTAAAGCTGTTGTTGTGAAACTAAACTGCTGTATTTCCACATGTCTGGTTTGGTTGAAATGATGGGGAAATATGTATTCACACTGCCGTATTTCAAAAGATGTAAGAGAAATAAACATTGAGGCTGGATTGCACCAACAAGGTTTAACTTTTAACCGGATTTAATCATGTCTTAAGGTTAAATTCAGATCAACCAAACTTGAAAACTAGTTTAAAATTAAGAAAGATTAAATTTGAACCTCTCTTTAAACCTCAGTTTAGGTTTTACTCTTGAGTAAGATCAAATTTAATTCTGTTGCATCAAACCTTTAAGCTGCGATCTAGGGTTAATCATAAACCTACAGTTTAGGAGGTTTAACTTTTACAGTGGCTACGTTTTTTGGAATGGATTGACCAATGTAATCAAGTTCCTCAAAGAAAATTAATTGAGGGACATAATCAACACATGCGAGTTTTTGTGATGATGATGAATTTTGTACCAGTTCACAAAGGGAACTGTTGTGGAGCTGAACGGGAGGATTGGGCCAACTGTCAAACACGGCCGCGACACGAATGCAGCTGTGAACTGATGGACTACAACAGTCAGTCAGTCGCTGTCGAGCAGTTTCTTTATTTTTCATTTATCTTCTATGATTTGGCCATGTTGTTCCGTTTATTTAACTAACAAGTTTACCTCAAAGGAGGGAAAATTTGAGCTTCTCTGCACAGGCATCACTAGAACCATTAAGCCAGCAAAATTTAAGCTAGCTAGCAACAACATAACGTTTTGTTTTAACAAAACAGTCATTTTACCAGTTAAAAGCCCAGGCCACCACTCCTTTATACTTACCAGGTCCTGACAGCATGCAGATTGTTTATTTATTACTTGTGTATTTATTTATTTATTTTAATTTTTATAAACACGTTTGTCTCCATTAATTAAATTCAGTTCAAATTCAGTTAAATAAATAATCTTAGCTTTACAAAACTGAGATTAGTTTTAAAATGGGTCAACAGAGCTCAGCTTAGTTTTAAATCTGGATCAATTTAAACTTAGTTTTATTGAACTCTGATTAGAGCTAATCTTGGATTAAAGTAGTTGTTGTTGGTGCAATCCAGCCTAAATCGTGAAAACAGGCAGGTTTGGTACAAGGGCTGCACGATTCTTGCTAAAATGTGAATCACGATTTTTCTCCCTGAGAACTGAGATCAGATTCTCTCTTTAAAA
>JAQLOL010000007.1:24901466-24914413 GCA_029783665.1 Naso thynnoides | reverse complement strand
TAGAGGCGGGGCAGGAGCTAAAACAGAGCATCTCAGACAGAAGCAAAAATCCTGGAAAAAACAGGACTGCTGCAGTCGGCTGTTTGAGAAAACAGACGAGCTCTTCGAGCATCAAAGCATGTAAACCTGTTCTAGTAGTAACCAAGAATAAAATATGAACCCTTAAAAATGAGCATAATATGTCCCCTTTAAATAACCACATAGGCAAGGACTGGAACTTTTGGGAAAGAAGAATATTGTTGTCAAAATGAAAGTCCAGAAAAGGGGTCGAAAAAACACTAGAAGCTAGACACTGGGAGACTCCGGCTGGTACACTTGCAGCTACAGGCTAAGACAAACTGGCAGAGGCAGCATGGAGCACATAGACTAAATACATAATGGAGGCAGGGATAATGGGACACCGTTAAACACATCAGGGTATGGCAGACAACCCCAAGGGCAGGAAGTGGATCTGAAATGAGAGGGGAGGTGAACACCAAAATCAAACAGGAAACAGAGCTGAAAGTGAGAAGAAACTGAAACTTTGCCCAAGCCAAGGTGAGGCATGACAGTCTCCTCCTCAAGTAACGGCTGCAGATGAACCAGAAAGATCAGGGTTGCAGCTACGAAAGGCACTAATGAAGTTAGGATCCAGGACATTGCAGGACAAGACCCACGACCGCTCCTCAGAAGCGTAATAGTCCACGCCCTCTGCGGCTGACTGCTGGGAGGCTCTTGACGTGAAAGCTGGGGGGCCGTCTATCAACCAGGAGGCTTGACGCAGGAAACGTGAAAGGTGGGAAGAATCCGCCAGGTCTCAGGGAGCTTGAGACAGACAGCAGCAGGGTCAATGACTTTTCATTGAGGAAGTAGTCCAATGAACTGAGAAAGCCAGCTCACATAATTCCACTCTGAGTGGAAGATCCTGAGCAGACAGCAACACTCATTGACCAGGCTGATATGGAATTCACTGCTGGTCGCTGCTTTCTTGTTCCCGGCTGCAGCCTTCATCAACTGACATCTGGCCTGGTTCCAGATCGGGCGGCAACAGTGGATGAGAGGTAACTGCCGCTTTAGTCTCCAACTCAGGAAACAGGGGAGGCTGATAATCAAAAGCACGCTGAAGGAAGTGAGACGGTCGCAGTGGCAGTAGGCTAAGCAGGGTATTCCAGGTGTCCACCTCTGCAACTGTGTTTTCTAGCTGCTCCTGGGGGGCAGAAAGCCAGATCACTGTCTTTGAGTCAGTTTCATTTTTTCTACAACAGTCCAGTAAAAAACTGCACCAAACCACCTGTTCATCCCAAGCTCCATTTTCCATCACTCCTGAAGAAAACCCAGAAATACTTTTAACTCCTTCTTTTGGGGCAGCAGCTCATCCCTAATGTTTTAGGAGAGGTGGAAATCCACTGTGTCTGCCAGACAGCCGTGACCACACACCTGCAGGTTCTAACTCATCGTGTCCACTTCACTCTCGGCGGCTTACCGCCCCGGTACATGCTGGAGATAGAGGGAGGAGGAGGAAGCTGAAGAAGGCAACAGTAACATATGACCTGCAAAAGTAGGGATGCAGTTCTGAGAACAAAATCAAAGTTTTTCTTGCCGTTACATTAATGGAGCCACTGAGAAATCAAGTAAGGTTTCAAACCAGTAACTGAAGTTCAACAATAAATTATCTCAAGGTCCAGTTAGCAATGTTAAAAAGCTTTCAGACACATTTCAGATTCAAATTATCCTGTCATATTTCTTGTTTCTACAATCAGGAATTAGCATTCACACTCAGATACTGGAGTGTGTTCATGAGTGATTATGGTAGAAAATGTGTGCGTATAAACAAACAAAACAAAAACTATAAGAGCTTCTCGTACCTGAAGTATACCACTGCTCAAATGTTTGTCAGGATAAAACTGGATGGAAGGAAGAGAAATGAAAGGAGTGATGCTTCTCTGTTGTTAATCACATATTGTGACTGTGATGCATTATACTTGGAAGTGATTTAAGGAAACACTTTTGTCTCTCTTTTCCCTCTAGGCTGATTAACAGCTCCAGAGAACAAACAGAGTCTGATCTATGGAGAGTTGGAGGTCTGTCTGCAGGCAACACATCCCAGACAACAGAGCTCAATCTAGGGGTGGCAGACCGTCAGGTCAGGGCAGGAAGCTCCACAAGTCAAAGATGCCAACAAGAAGACAAGCCAGCAAAGTTATATGAAGCCTTAGCCAGCACTGAGCCTAAAAGGGGAGGAAACCTGGACGGAAATGCAGAAAAGGGACTGGAAATGGGACAGGGTGGGTGGCTCCAGGGCCGTGCTAAAGGTCACTTCATAGTGGCTGGACAGGACAATGAACATCACAGCCCATCAAGGACAGGGAAGGACAGTGGGCGTTTCTCTAAAGAAGACGAAGTTGATTCCTCTGCTTGCAGCAGAGCAGGCCAGAACATCGGCAGAGACTCTGGTGGAAGCCCTGACACTGAAAAATCAACAGGGGGCGACAGCAATATCTTGGCAGGAGACCAAGGGGCCGCAGCATTAGCTACAAAGGTCAGTTATGGTGAGGAAGAAATAATGAGCTCTGGAAAAGGCAGCGTGGAGGCAGGGGAAGGCCGGAGCCCAGAAGGAGGAGCGTTCATGCTGTTCAGACGGGACCAAGCCAGGCAGTCAGCAGCAGCAGCAGCAGCAGCACAACACACAACGGTATCCTTGAACAGTGGTCACTCCTGAGACATGTTCGTAGTTCCTCTTTAGATCGCTTTTAGGTCGAGTTGGAGGAATATCAGAATGGTCCAAGCCCATCATAAGTTGTTACAGAAATGTTCTCTAGGATCTCATGTCGACTTCCCTCCTTTGTTGACAATAAGTCCTAGAGAACAAAAACAAAAGGTATTGAGCCACAGGAGACAATATGTTAATATTGTCTTGTCTGCTGTGCAAAGAAGTTTTCATTCCAGTGCAGTATCAGTCCAGACAGCAGTTTGTGAACATGTCCAGTTATATTCAAATAAACCTGCAAAAGACCAGAACAGATCTTTTGACAGCAGCCATGTGATAGTTTGACCTTAAACTGCAAGACAGCTGACCAAACCCTCTGACCTGTCAGTCATCCATTCAGACATCTAACAGCCAGATAAGTCCGCATTTGGGCAATTAGACTTCCCAGCCCTCCTCAAAACACACATCAAACAGAGCTGATCCAGTGGAAATTCAGCTTGGATTTTCCTCTGACTGTGCACTCTGTGCCCTCTGTGCACTCTGTGCATTGTCAGACATTAGTTGATGTTTTGTGATTGATTTCTGAGGCTGTCGACAAATGAACTGAGGTACTACAAGGAAACATTTTATTTAGTAGAGAGAGTGACTCACAGGTCACTTCTTCCTCTGTGGATCTGCTGATGTTTCTGCTCTGTTCTGAGGATTGGTGGTAGTTTTGAGCACAAAATTTGATTACATGCTATCATCTCTTTGCTTACATAATTCCTTAAAATTACTTATCAGGATAGAATTACACAAAAAGAAAGAGAAGAATTTGAGTATAACTCACTATGTCTTCTATTGATGAATGCAGCTGTGTAGGCATCAGTCTTGAGATGTTTATTTTATCCTCTTTCTGATTTTAGCTGCAGAGCATTACATGGCTGTAATCACCTCTGGAACCATTTTGCACTTGTCTGGCAGAAGAGTTGTTTTTAAAAAGAAATTATACTGAGAGAAAGACAAAAAAAGAGATGTCTAGTGACAGATTACTGCTGTGACCACCCTCTCTCTCATCACCCAGATATCCCTGCTGAAAGGCACAAAATGACTGCTGACTTGTTGATCGTTTTAGTGTGTGTTGTGTTGAGTTTTATGAGTTGTTTGGGTTTTTACAGGGAGGCACAGGACAGTACAGATCAAGGAGGAGGGAGTTTGAAGCCTGGCTGTCCAAAGAGAATGAACGGCTCTTAGGAATCCTCCGCACCAACGAAGCAACACTGAGTGCAAAAGAACTCAAGATCCGACAGGACACACTCAAGGCGAGTTTCTGTTCATATTCGAACATTTACCATGTTATTTTGCTCATTGCACTTGTGGTAGTTCTAGTATGAGACCTGTTAGTAATGAAAGGGGAAGTTCAGAGTGTCCATAACAAGCTCTTCATGTCTATAATGCTTCTGGCTGTAACCTTCATATTCCAGCAGATGGATCCGAGGTTATTATTGAACGATCATCTGCTAAAGCAAACAGTTTGTCAGATTATTGCATGTGTTTTCTCAACTACAAAGCAGTCACCGGTGTCCAGTCATATTGGTTCATTATGACAATTAACTGGAGACGTGACACTTGTCAATCGATCAATCAGTCAATCAAACTTTATTTATATAGCACTATTCATACATAAAAGAAATGCAACCCATAGTGCTTTACCAAAAACTAAAAACAAAAACAAAACAAAAACAGCAAAACAACAAACAAAAAACAGAATTAAGATATTGAGCTTGAGTCTCAAGTCAAGTCTCAAGTTTTTGGGCTCAAGTCCAAGTCAAATCTCAAGTGTCTAACGGTGGTAATGAGTGTTCATGTGCTGCGTGCCGGCTGGTCTTCTTAGAACAGCAAAGCTTTATCTGTGGAGTTCAAAGCATGTACTGTAGTACAGATAGTACAGATCACACATGGATAATGACACATGAGCATTAAGAAGGGAATGAGTTTTAGCTCAGCAGACCTCGTTACAGCACAAAAGGAAAAAAAAATTGTTCACAAGTCCCAAATCTCAAGTCCGAGTCAAGTCTAAAGTCTTTTGATGTCGAGTCTTAAGTCAAGGTTCAAGTCAGTGTGTGCGACTCAAAGTGCGACTAGAGTCCAATCATTTGTTTACATTTATTTACATTCTGTTTGTGTATGTATGTAGAAAGTCTTTATTTTTATGCAGGCCACATCCAGGCACAGGGACATTTCAAGTTTAAGTCCACTTTTATCGAGGACCTTCATCTGAGTGAAGAGTCAAGTGAAGAAAAAACTATTTTGACATCATGTCAACGCATTTTGTCACAGCCTCGGCCCTTCCTGTCGTGTAATACCACTTTGTACCTCAGGAGGTCATAGTGAATCACTTTCTGTAGTCACAAGAAAAGATTGTTCTGACAGGTGATGCAGAAATATGAACAGTCTGACAGTTCAGTTTGAAACTATAGTGACAAAAATAATCCCAGCAATAAATGCTGGATTAGCTGTGGTATGGTCGGCAACCATACTCATATTTTGGGACTGCCCAAAAATGCAAACTTTTTGGAAAACTTTAAAGAAGAACTGGAAAAAATTTTGTTCATGGATCTTTCCATGGACCCTCTTTTTTGTTTTTTTAATCATGTGTTTTCCAGCCACCTGTTTACCGAGGAACATTTTGTGTGTTTTACTGGTGATGCAAGAAAAATGATTCAGCTCCTTTTCATTAGAGGAAGCCTAACCCTCCCGTGATTGCTCAGTGGTTAAAGTAGAAAGAAAGAAAAGCATATAGATAACATATAGAAAGTAAAGCATGTCTACGTGATGGAATGCATGACTGCCCAGTTGTGGCTAAAAATGCCTATTTTACCAGATGGATATTAGTTATTATCTTGGTCAGGGTTCATGTCCCTCAGGTATCATTAACCTATTTTTATTTTGTTCTGTTTCCTCTTTCATGTAAAATCTTTCTTGCTATGGAATTAGATAATTGTTCGTGTGTTCTGCTTCTATACAGTGAATTTTCACATGATGAATGAAGCCCAATTTCAAGATGATTTTTTTTTTTCTTTTTTGAAATCACTTGCCGGTTTGTGTGTGTAAAGGCAATAAAAAAATTTTAAAAAGGAAACTAAAGTGGCATTTGCCTGTTGCAGATGCAAGCTATTAGTGGTATTTTTCAAGTGTTACAATATTTAAAGTTGAAGCTGTATGGCCAGCTGTTTGAACTATGCTGTTCATTCTAAAGTTTTGACTGCATGAGAATCTGAAAAGTCAAAGAAGCTGGTGAAAAACCAGAATATAGAACAGAGGGTTTTTTCTCTATGCTGAAGAAAAAACAACATCTGGACCTCATGATTAAAAAAGTCAACATTTCTAGAGTACCTTAACATCAAGCTGTGAAGAACTGATTTTTTTGTGGTTAAAATATGTAGTTATGTTTCAACTTATATTGTTTGAACAGAAAAAAAGAACAGACAGCAGGAACTTTCTCTGCTAGTCCAGAATATTCAAAACCTTCGACTGTGTCCTGGTGCAGGATCTGAGGGCCGGGGTGATCTGGGGTCAGGAGCAGTTCCAGCTGTTGCTTCAGGAGAGTCAGGGCAGTGAGGCTGGACCAGCAGAAGATGTCGGTCTGGAGGAACTTCGCTACCGCTGGATGCTCCACAAGTCCAAACTGAAGGATGTGGGAAACATCAGGGCCAGGACCAGTGCCAAGGTGAGAGGAGCCATCGTTAATGACCATCAACAAGAGGCACATGTCATTCGTTAACGATGCTGTGATGCAACTTTTTTTTTCTCCTCATACTAATTCCCATGCAAAGTTCACTTGGCAAAAGAAAAAAAAACAGAGCTCAAGTACTAATTGGCAAAAATATGCTTTAACTCACCTGCAGTCCAGTACTGAATCTGTTTTTTCATACAATATCTGCTCGTTCAGCACTTTACTCAGTGCCTCTCTCTGGAGGTCTCACTTTTTTTTTCCGGCTCTGGCCACCAAACAGCCAGCCGGTATCTCCAGTCACCACCATGTTGACATGTTAAAAGAGTGAAAAGATGCTGAATGTTTGAAGTTTTTGTCAGTTCAAAAATGTACTTCAAGGTTTCTGTCATGTGAGAAACTAATGTTCAGAACATTTCAGTTACTGGTTTATGTTTTTTACCTTTTTACATTTATAAATGTATATATTGAAGTAGGTATGTATGCATTCATTAGCTCGACTCCATGGGACACAGAATTGTGGGTTGCACAACTGAGCAAAGAGTCTGTTGTGTTGATTAGAATAGAAGTTTTTTGTTATCATTGAAACATGGATACAGATACAGATATTCTTATATGTCAGTTTCCTCCATCACCAACTGCATCTTTCCTGTGATATGTTGTCATTGCAGTCTCACCACAGGGTGGCAGTGCAGCTCAGCTTACGGCACTGCTGACACACTTCAGAATTCCTGTCCTACATATGTTTAAAAAAAATAAAAATTAAAAATAATTTTTTATAAAGTTGCTAATTAGTAGAGTCAGTACTTTCAATACTCCCAGTGGTAGTTGCATAGTTCTCTCCAGATGTTGTGGATTGAAATGTTTTCACAATCTCATGTGATGATTGAGAACAAGCCACCAGACTGTCGGCATGAAGCCAAGAAGTCAGTCCCACAGTGCAGTGTAGTTTAGTCAGATGGTGCCTCAGTGTGGTTTGCACTCGGTATGACAATCTGGTGCTCGAGGTAGATTTTGTGACTCTTGCTGATGTTTTGAACAGACACATCGTTGTAAATTGATTCAAATATCTTCTGTCTCTGCAGAGAGTCCAGGCCAGACAAGAGGAGGCGGCCGTAGCAGCAAAGGTGCAAAAGGTAACATCAGTTTACTGAACTAAGGCACAACAATGAGCAATATAATTATTAGTATTAATGTGCCGAATATTGAGATTAAGATCGCCATGATTAATTAGATTAGCTGTTGAAAGAAAAGCACTGCAAGATTTGAAAAAGGAATCTTTCCTTCCATGAAAACTCTGCATTTATGGAGGTAAATATATGATATCATACAGTCGACTTTTTCAGTAAAGAGTGTTTGATTTGGTGTAGCTGACTATTTAAAACACTGATAAGAAAAGAAAAGAAAAGAAAAGAGATCCTTTCAGTGGTAAAGCTGTTGTGTGTTTGCTTTGTAGTAAAGCAGGTGTGTCTACTGCAGATTGATAGAAACAAAGTCAAACTTAACACAACTGTCTTCTAAATTTTTCAATGTAGCAAAAATCACCAAATCTGATTTGTTTGAATATTCTGGCTCTCCATGCAGTTTCCTCGCTGTACATTTATCATTTTATCAGCTTGGTAAAGACCTCTGTCTGATCAGACAGGTGATCTTAATCAGTTTAACATTACTGGTTTCCTAGGTAACCTTCAGCTGCCTGATACTTCAAATCTGACTCTCAGTATACTGTGAATGTTGTAAATCTCAAAAGGGAAACTAAAATTCACATTTGAAGAAACTGGAGTGAAAAAAGTTTGACGTTTTGCTTGAGAAATAATGTCAACATCAAAAGAGATCAAAATGTAGTAAAATAACAAAGTGATAATCATAAAGATGCTGTATTTGTGTTAAACACTCTTGATTTGTTTGAGGTTTTTTTGCACTGCACCTACCAGAGACATCAGCAGGTTAGAGGAGTTGTAGATGTGCAAAGTCTGCAGATGCTGCTTTTTCTTTAGCCTGTTAAGCTGTGATGCCGATCACTCTTTGTCTTAAACACCCAGTTCATTCGTTTAGACCATATTCTTCCTGTGTAGTAGAAAATTGGGAAGTGAAAATTACACCCTCAAATCAAAACGTTTGGGTCAGTTCAAAATCTCCAAACAGAAGTTCCATCCTGCATCTGTTTTACGCAGCGAGATTTTCTTGATGTTTATAGTAGAAAAGCAAACACCTGACCCGACCACCCTGGGCTGGAATCATCTTGATCCGACCCTCGACCCGCCGTTCATGTAGTGAGCATGGGTGGTGATAAGAATGCACCCCATAATGATTCATCTGTACTCTGAAAGTTAGTCTTTATTTTTAACAAATCACAAATATGAAAATACATAATGCGGACAAACTAAGATTCTCTCCCATGTTAGCAGCTCTTATAGACGGTACTTAGAGCAGCGAGCCAAACTGAATGCTCACCGTTATCGATATATATAATGGAAGTACTGAGTAGTTGTTTCACATTAAAAGTCCTCTGGCAGCCCAGATGTTCACCGTTTAACATCTGTAGGAAATGTTTGGTGTTACTGATTGAAAACTGTTGTGAAAAGAACGATTGCTGAGAACTGACCATGTGAGTGTTTGAGGTAAGGTAGTTCCAACGCTGCTCAGTGTTTGAGCTCAAGCTCCAAGGGGGGTGTGAAAGATCACTTTAAATACTGCAGAGTTAAAGGTAGTGTCAGTCGTATTCACTCTGTGCCTTTTGTAAGCACAACATTCAAATGGGCCCCTCCTCCTGGCTCAACACACCAGAAGTATTGTAACTTCACATGCGTTACATGTACAGTTATACTGCTTACCTAACGTTACACAGTGAGTTACACAGTGAGTTACACAGTGAGTTACACAGCGAGTTACACAGCGAGTTACACAGCGAGTTACACAGCGAGTTACACAGTGAGTTACACAGCGAGTTACACAGCGAGTTACACAGCGAGTTACACAGCGAGTTACACAGCGAGTTACACGGGAGTATTACAGTTGTTTAATGGAGAAGTTGATAATTTAGCAAGTGTACAAGCTAACCGCCGGTGTTTAGCATCTATGTGGCCATCACAAGCAGGCCACCTCCTGCATCGCTCTTCCCAGCCTCTCCTTCAGTGCTCCAAAGCGGCTGAAAGCCTCTCAGAGGCTCGCTCTTAAACAGAGAGAGGCCCAGGAACAAGTTTTATCCGTTTGCCATTTTGCCTCACTAGGGCTGTATTTCCTTTTCTTGGTGCTAAGTCTGCATTTGTAACTTTCTCCAGTCTGCATGGCGTCCAGTTGCTGTGCTCCGCGGTGCTCTCAGCATCACCTGCTCACTGTCACTGGCTGGGGGAAACGCACCCCCTCTCAACCCAGAAACATCCTGAAACAAAAACAAAATATCCAAATCCAGGCAGAGGGCGCTGTATCTTCATACACAGTCACCACCACACATCCATAAAGGGCCTGAAGTGATGATTGAGCTACAGTACTTTTCTATATGTCTGTATTTTATTTTTTAGTAACATTCTACTGACTCCACCTTTCAGGAGGGTAGCCTCCTTTTTTTTAAAAAAATGTGTTTTTGCAGTAGGTGTGTAAGTTCAGGTAGCGTGTGTTATTTTGAGAAACACACACATACCTTTGCCCAGTGAGTGTTTGTCGTGTGGAGATAAGGTTAAGTTATTTACACTTCCCTGTCCATCAATCATTAACCTTTTACACACAAAGCTTTACACTCTGCATGTCTCTGCGTGTACCTCCCTTTGTCCACAGCGGAGTAGACAGACTGTGTTTCATCCAAGTGTTTGATCACGCTGTTAGCTTTGTTTTTTATTTATGTTCGTGTTTCTGTCCTGTAGCTCCATTTTCCACCCTGTTGTCAGATGCAGTCATCATAAAAAAGGCGACAAATGAAAAGCATTTGGCATTAATGAACGGCACACATCATGATGTGGAGCAACATCTAATGAATGATGTCATCACTGAAGCTGGTCTGACATAGCAAGAGCTGCTATTAAACTAGAAACACCTGAGAAAAAGAAAGCAGAAGATAGGAATTCAAATTGATGTGATCATTTTCAGCTTTATATGTAACTGTCTTGTAGTCTGTGTTGGTCCGTCTCACTGCTAGTCGGCCCATATGGCCGAAGACCAATATTTGTTGAACTAACCCTTTGTCAGCACTACACATAAACTTATTATGGCAAATTTGATACAATTAGTATTTAAACTGTAGTTATCTATACACTGGGGAAGTTGTTTAACTTTTTTTTTTTTTCCGTAGAATCATTATGTATCAGTGCAGTTGACTGAGAGCACTCTGTGCTCAACAGAGTATCTGACATCTTTTAACACCAAAATCCCTGAAAAAAGGTCAGATGAGAGAGAAGACACAAGCGGTTAAAGAATCAAACGTGTTGTGCACAGACCGCAGGTCAGTCAGCCATATTCGAAGGACAATATGGAAAACATTTCAATTATTATCGGTCAGTTGTGAATATCCATCATAGTTTACCAACAGGGACAGACAGTGAGAGATTATGTGCAACATTCAACTAAAGGGGTTTAGATTAGCACGATAAACTGGTGAGTTGTTCATAAAATGTCTCCTCATCTGACCATTTATTTTTCCTGCCCTTTTGTTGTTTGTCTTGGTCACATTGCTGCTAATTGCTTTAGTTTACCAAGGACAGTGTGATTATAATTCATTCATGAGGGCTACAAAAATAAAAAAAAGACTAGGCTGTAATAACCAGTACTTTGTCTTTAAGAAGTCCTACCTTTACAGAGCCTAATAGTCCTTGAATCGTCAGATAAAATGAAATCTGACAGGTTGTTGCCATGGGAATTGTTTGTTCTCTACCATGATTAAAAAAGAAAACTATGAAATGCCTTAACAGGGTGTGACATGACATCATCCACATGACATCATAGAGTTTTACAGTTTGAGGCGTTATAGCAGCTCATGAGGAAATATGTTCATTGCTGCAGGTGATAGTTCAAGCTCTTCTTCCAACATATGTCATCAGATTTATTCCTCGACTGTTGTTGTTATTGTTACATGTACAAACTTATTTTGTTCAATCTTTTGTTGGGGTCCCAAAAGGGTCACAAGAGGAAGGAGCTGCACACACAGCCGTCTGCTGACTGCAAGCAGGCAAAAAGCTGTTTTAAAGGGTTGTTGTAGAACTGTTAATATATCACTTCAGTAAGTTTTATATATTTTTAGGCAAGAATGTTACCATGTAGAGTCCAAAGATGTTGTCAGTTTATTTCAAATAACGGTTGTTTGTATATTAGTCACAAAGTTTTCGGACTTGCGCTTCGCTGCAGCCCGGGCTGAGTAATGACTGGATCTTCAAACACGTAAAATGCACGTAAATCTCTACTGGTTTACACAAATGAAATATTCTTCACCTGGAGAAAGAAGCGGCAGAGTGCTGTTATGGTGCACTCCTGCACCACAGCACGTGTTAGGCGTATACCCCGTCCACACTGTGTGTTGTGGTTAGGTCATGGCAAGTCATGTTCACAATATGTTTTATTTTCAATCAGAGATGGTTAAAGAACCGAGACAACCCACTGAACGATCATTTCCTGTATCAGTGTCACATGAGTTTCACCCCTTTAGGAGACAGGAAGTAATCTCAAGTCCACTCATTTTTATGGGAGAAATTAACTTGATTACACGTTGTATCCTATTTTTTTGCCCCACTCTCACTACGATACATATTGGACCCCTTTTTCACAAGACACATATCTTCTGAACATTCTGACACTAAAATGGCATTTTTAGACAAACCAGGAGAAAATCGGTTTTGTTCGAGACCTGTCTCTGTCTCAGCAACACACTCTCATGAGATCTGGGAACTGGTGCTTCCCGCCTTGCTTCGCAGCGAACATATTCAGACATTCAAATGGTCTTTTAGGTCAAACCATGAACAAATATCATGCGACACAAAATCCATGTGCTTTTATTCATTCACAGGACGTTAATATCAATTCAGAACAAGGCGAAGGGATGCTGGTACGTTAACTCACTCTGTGAGACTGCGTGACTCCACCCACCTAGGAGACGGGACGTGTATACCATGTCGCACCATCAGTGCAGCGTATAGTGGGGTATCTTGTTATATATTTAGCATCTTTGGTTAAATTGGTCAAGTCAGGTGAACACTGCTGCCAGGCAAAAGTGTCCGCAAGCCACCCAGGGAAACAGTTTGGCAAGCAAGTGGATCATGTAATTCAGTAAAAGCAGCGGCATAATGACAAAGGAAATAAAAACACGGCAGTTGGAAATGTTAACATTTTATGCATTTTATAAAATTACCAAAAAAACAACACTGTACATCTAAAATTACAATAGGTACCATCCCACAAGAACTGATTTCCTTTTATGGTCTCTGCCATTTCTACACATGTCAACATGTCACAACATGACACACCAGATTTTTCCATTTCTCATTAGTCTGCCTCCTCTTCCTTTTTCTTCCTACTCCTAAAAATGCCCAGTCATAAGTCACTGCTGTGCAGGCAGTGTTCAAAAAA
>JAQLOL010000007.1:24886918-24900262 GCA_029783665.1 Naso thynnoides | reverse complement strand
AAACGTTTCTCAATGGAGAGTGGCCAGACGCTTCTCACAAAGTGAAACGATGTGGAAGCAGATGGTTAACCAGGCTACCTGTTTGCACTTTGCAACTGGAAAAGCAGATGCACTTGGAGACGCCCATACAGTCCAAGATTTACTGCTTTACTCTCATGCAATTATTATTGTTGTTGTTGTATTTTCATATTATTATTGTATTTGGTAATTTTTTTCAAATGGCAGTGCATTACAAACATTACAAGTATACATTAGCAAGTACATGCAGAGATTTTGTTTTAAAAATTCATTTCAGTCAACTGTTTAACTGACTTTCTATATTGTCTCTCATTTGCTTAATGCTGGTTTGGTGTTGTCAAAGTCTCATCTTTGTAACAGGAAAAAAGGGAAGTGTTGGTGAGAAGTGTATTTTTGTCACATTTTTCATCAAAACAACAAAATTAACCCTCACATTTAGCTGGTAAATGTGTTTCTAAAAGGTCATAGATTTTAGATCTTGAAATAAAGTCATTTTAAAAACTACAGTTTTTTTTAATGTTTTAAGTTTCACATTTGGAATAAACTGTTTGATCAGCATATCATCTGCTGTATTTGGTGGTTTAAATGAAGTGCCTTAAAAACAGGCCAAACCATGACTTTTCTTATCCATCTGTATTCTTTAATTGTCAGATTATAACCGTGTTTTTGTTTGAATTTATTTTTATTTGTAAGGTATTATTTTTCTACAGTAAAACCTGGCTTCTGGAGATTTTTTCACTCTGTAATGGTCCTTGGATTTTTATCCAGAAAATCGCCACAGTTGTCCCTAGTTAAATCAGAAGGATGGGCCCCATGCCCAGGCCCCACCCCTCCTCACTGTGCCAAGTCCCGGCTTGTTCCCAGAGAAGAAAAGTGAGTGATGAATGAATTGAAAAGGCTGGTGAGGGGAGCCCCATTAATAAATTCCATCCAGGACTCCCAGAAAGACAGAGGCCGCCTTGCGCAAGACACAGTATGATTAATGTAGTGGGTTTTTTGTTTGTTTGTTCGTTGTCGTTTTTTAAAATCTTTTTTCCTGGGTAAAAGTCAGACTGTGGATCTCGTTGGTTTCAAGACCTAGTCACTATGTCACTGTTTGACACAACCCTTATTAGTGGGTAACATTTTAAACTCAACATAATGCCCTCTCTTTCAAACTCAGACTCTCACAACCTTAAGTTTATACTTTGACAAAAGGTGAAAAAGTACCTGCCAATGCTGTAAGGTTATATGATTGTCATTTGTTTCCACTTTGTTGTGTAAATTATACCTGACTGGGGCGGTATATTTTTGAGTTTAACCTTTGTAACACAGGGACATTTGTACTGTGGCAAAAACTCTTAACAAACACTTAACATAGATTAGGTGTAATGAAATGGAAACCAGTGAATTAGTCTCTGCCTCAGAGAGCGTGGCAGTAATGGCTCATTTTCATAAACCAAAAAGGAGTCATATGCGAGGCTCTCTGTGCAGCATTTGGTTTATTCATCTTTGTTATTTGGATTCTGTTGGTATTGGTCTCTGTCATAGCTGTGTGACGCCACGTTTACCTCCTCCACTCAAACAACCTTGTTTACTCGCCCAAAGAATCTGGGACTTAAGATGCTGTTTGTCCTGTCAGCAGTGCAGAGCATTGATATTCCTGTCAGAAGCTTAATCAATTTTCTGAGGATGACTCTGAAGTACTAAATTTCCAAAGGTCAAAATTTGTATTTAGCTGTTACTTTTAGAAACTGTCAGCTGTCATAATATAAGTCAATTCTTGTTTTTCTATTTAAATGCTTTTAACATGAAGCTGCAGCAGCAGCAAGTGCTAAGTTTACATTGGCAGTAACCAAATACAGCACTCTGAGGTCTATGTCCGGTGTAATCGATTACATCGGTGTCGTCATGAGTTTATTAACTACTGGAAAAATTTCCTCTCTGTAGTTTTGGTGATGTAGATTGGAATACCACATCAACACTGTTGCTCATTCTTAAATGTAAAGAATCTAAAATACATTCTGTCAGTACTGATCCTATATAAACTAATGTTGTTTTGCTTTCATATAAAAATGTTCTTTGTTACTATAGAAGAGATGAATGTGTCAGTTTCACTTAGTTATTATTGTGGCGGCACATTTGTACTGAGCACCAAAGTAACGGGGCAGTTACTGACTCCTCCCATCTTATTGCCGGGCTTTAGAATTATTGATCAAAAATTGTCAACATCAACCCCTCTGTCTTTTCAGCTGTATATCCAGCTTTAAACGTCACATTCACACACACACAGCATGGCATTTGAGTACTTAATTTGTGTTGTTGCAAAGCTGCTATTTTTCATAAATGAAACCTATTGAGTAATTGCATAATTAGTTACCACTGGGAAACATTTCAGTCAGACCTGTAGACTAAAACTAGCCATAACATTCAAAGAAACCCATTATGTGCAGAAACAGTAATGTTGTCATCTGACGTCATTTTTCCAGGTATATTATCCAAAGCAGACCTCTGGTTTCTGTTAGGACTGCTGAGTCTTAAGCAAGCAGTGGCTTCACAGTGTTTGACACTTTTATGAAAGATTAGGTCACAGTATCCGGACTCACTCGGATGTAGCCGAGTCTATTACTATGAATGTGCCATACTGTAGGCTACGGTGATTTATTTTATGCATGAAACCAAGCCACTCTGCTGTCGGTTGGCTGTTCTACCTGCTGTTCAAGCCAGTTATAACTCAATTTTTTGTTTTGTTTCTTTACTTAGAAAAAACAAAAACAAACAAACAAACAAAAAACCCACAACACTTCCTGAGCCCAAGAATACAGCATTCACAACCTAAACTCAAAGTATCCCATCAAATTCTAAATCAACCTTATTGGTTGATCATGTGCCTACACAAAATTTTCTCCGTTTTTTCCTTGCTCTAATTTTTACAAGATAGAATTCCTTAAAGTGACAATCTAAACGTAATGGCACAGCCATCGGGAGTAATGTGGGGTTCAGTATCTTGACCAAGGACACTTCAACAATTAGACCTGCAACCATGTAGGAGCCGGGGAATGAACCACCGACCTTCTGATCAGTGAACAACCTGCTCTACCGACTGAGCCACAGCCACTCTTCCCAGAGTAATAGAGTAATAGAACCGCGTCCCTGATGAAGTTAACAACATCCACGTACTAAAGGTCTTAAGTCTTAGGTCAGAACTTTTTGGTTGGTTTGCTTAAATTTCATTATATTAAAATTTAACAGTTTGCAGGCCTACAACATGGTCCCACAGTCATTTAGCTTTTTATGATCTTACTGGAAGTGTCAGCTTTGTACAGAAGCAGCAGCAGAACTGCAGCACAGAGCATCAGGAGTCGATTTCACTTTGTGTCACAACAGTAAAGATTAGTTTGTCATTTCTGTTGTCTGTGTGACCGTGAGAGTGAACATTGGTCGTTATAATGTAAATGTCATCATTAACGCCCTGAAGGGTCTGCTCAGAGCGTTATGTGGACATCCATGTGCAACACCTGAAGTTTCCTCTGATGATGGATAAAGGCGACTTTGATCTTATCTGTATTTGTTTGTCTTTTTTCGAGTATATTTGTATTGTTTCACTGCACTGCCATACAAATATAGAAAGCAGACTGACAGTCAGTGTCTTACTTGTATTTGCTAATTTTGTTTCATTTTTCTCAGAGATGCTCGATTATTATTCCTTTAGGATGCACTGTTTAGATTTTTTTAGTATTCAAAGTAGATAAGAAATTTTCTGACCAAGAAAAACTGAATTGAAGGGAACATGGATAAAGCTATTTCCATAATTTAAAAAAAACGAACAAAAAAAAGATTTTTTTTAAAACTTAAAAGAACATGTCATTTAACCCTAATAAACCCTCATTTAAAAGATATAGCAATAATTTGTCAGTGCATAACACTTTTAACCCCTCACATGATAAAGTCTGTAATCATACAACCTTCATATGACACGAACGCTCACAAGTCATTAACATGGGAATCTTTCACATCTCTATCTGTGCCACATACATGTGTCAATAGTCCACTCGCAGTCATAATGTTGTCACAAAATGATATCCTTTCATAGACAATCTGTGGCCAAGCACAGAAACCAGTTGTTGATTTTAATGTGCAGAAGTGACAGCCAGCAGAGACTAAATGTTTTCTGCACTGCCCAGCTGCTCTGAAAAGTGTCAAGGAACGATTCAGTAGAAGCATCATTAGCACTGGAGCTTAGTGAATTTTTTTCTTTCTTGCCACCCAAAATGGAACCTGCCATCATGACCCAACCTTTTCACGGTGTGTTTGTAGCAATGGGTTTTTCATCAGTGTTGCTGAACATGCTCTTTTCTTACTCATCTGCCCTCAGGCTCCACCTCTCACTCCCGACACGTCATTTCCTCTTTTTGTTATCCCCCTCCCCCTTCTCTGCCACCTCCCTGTGTCTGCTCTCAAAGAGATTCATGCATTAAAGCCTCAGCTATGCCTCTCGAATGGAAACCCAACTTCTACAATATCTGAGAACACTGGCAGAATTTCTGTGCTTGAGGCGTTTCCCTGTGAGGCACACTAGGAAATCAAGGGCTCAGCCAACCACGTACCACTGCTCTACCAACAGAATGCAAATGTGGACTGCGACCTTTACGTAGGTTGATGCCCATGAGCCATGATGAATAGAAATAGCCCCCTCTTCTGTATCTTTGTTTTCTGATGTAATGCAGTGTTGTTTTCCTCATCGTGCCTCAGTGAAACAGTCATCACTGGAGGAAGAAACAATCAATATCATTCCAGCTGCCCAAGCTCTCATTCCCTTTGCTGTCTATAATGCAAAATCAGCCCCACTGCCTCCAGAGAGCCATACTACCATAAAGATGAATAATGGCTGACTTTGCTACCATGGTAACTCTTCTACAGTTCCTCCCATCCTTTCTCGTTGCCATCCCCTGTACTGTGTGTCTGCTTTGTGTACCCTGATGCAGCAAAGTCCGCCTGGACCAAGCACACTAAACTTCCTTCAGGAGAGCAGAGAAATGAATGGAATTTTTTAAGGCAGTCATCAGTAAACATGTTGCAGTTCCCCTTCCAATCAAGAAAAACTATGTTATTCAGACCTCCTAGATTGGCTCATGAACAATATATTTATAGTCTGGCACTATAGTAGCTGAGCTGATTTTTTTTTTACTCTGAGTAACACCAGAAAAAATACAAAATTAGACAAATAACTGTATTCTCAAGTGAACATGACTGAAATTGTACATAAAGAAATCCATAAGCCAAGGCTCCCGCCTGAACACAAATATATGAGGACAATATAGACTGACCCAGTGTGTGTCCCAGACCCAGGCAACACACTGGCTGCTGGCTGCTAACTTGTAATTACATCTTAGGATCAGCACATTCATACTATTTATGTTTTTAGTATTTCAGCATGTTACACTTTATTTGACTGGCCTAGTGTGTGTCCCATACTGGAACAACACACTGGCTGGCTGCTGGTTGCTAACTTGTTAACACAACTCTTGGACATTGCACTGTTGTACCTATTTATATTTTCTATCTTGCACTGAGTCTAGTATTTTAGTATTACATTTTATTCGACTGTATTTACTATTTTATCTTGTACAGTATATTATTTAAACTATATCTTACTCGTTTTTCCCTTAGCACAATTTCTACCATTGCTGCTGCTCTTTTTTATGCTGCTGTGTTGATTTGAATTTCTCCCTTGGGTCTTATCTTGTCTTATCTTATGCATGGGTATTATTACGATTGCATTTTCCCAAGAAGTTAGTAAGTTGGTTAGTGATGAAGGTGCTTCTGCACTCAGTTCATTGTTGACAGACTTCACTATAACTGTAAGGTAGACACATTTAGCTGCACAGTTCCTACCATGCTAACCTCATATTCACTCCAGCCTTTCTCATCTAATTAGTGTTGTCGTACTTAAAATCAAGACCAATCTCAAGACCACATTTTAAGGTCTCAGTCTTGGCTTGCTATTGAATGAATTTTCTCTGTCTTGTTTCATACACATCGGACTCAGAATTTGTAATGAAGACCAGTCCAGACCACAATAATTTATTTGTCAACATAATTACTTTGACTGGATGTAACATTTCCCTCCTCAAAAGCATCCCATAACAGATGTGTGTCATCGATGATGGCTGCCACCCTTCCCGGCCCCCCTTCACTCAAGTGGGAGCAGATTCATGGAGACAACATGGAGAGGAGCAATGTGATATCCATTAATTCATCTAAGTTTGGCTACCTTAACCACAGATAATTCATATGCAAAACAACATGCAAGGCAGCACTGGTCTCAGTCTTGCTCTCCTTTGGTCTTGGTCAAGTCTTGGTCTCAGTTAGTGTGGCCTTGACTACAACTCTATGTCTTATGTTCACTTGGTTTGTTGGTTGACCATGAAATAACTGTACTTAAAATAACTGTAAATGACTATTGTTGCACACTTTTGCTCAAAACAAACGATGATTGGTGCGTTTACGGACAATCAATGAAAAGTGCTGCCTCGGCCTTGTTAGGCACCTTTTAAACTTGAAAGAAAAACCTACATCAGAGGAAGCAAAAGCAAAAAAAGGGAATGAGATAAAGCAAGTGTGGAGCATAAGACCTGTGTCAAATGTGTTAATAGGTTATCAGGTTTAATCAAAGATACTGCATTACACTCTGCGCCACTGGTGTGAAAAGGCACCATACACACACTTCCTCTCTCCTGAGTAGCGGGGTCACCTCTCGCCCCATCCCTCTGCCTTGTCTGAAATTGTTGTGAATATGTTGAATTGTTCTCAGACGAAGTTCATGTTCTCATGATTTGAGTTTATGAAATTTTAGAGTAAGAATGTTCGGATGACGTGTCTTTTGAAATTGGGTCCAATGTGTACTTTGGTGACACTGAGGCGAAAGAATTTGGCATAATCTGTGATCATATATACTTTTCCCATAAGAATGAATAGACTCAAGCCTGTTTCGTGTCTCCTAAAGGGATGGTACAGTGGTGAAACCCATGTGATGCTAATACAGGAAATGATTGTTCAGTGCACTGTCTTGGTTTCTTAACTGTCTCTGGCTCAATGCAAGAGGGTTGGGAGCAAACTATATCAAACGCTGTTCATCACAGCCACAGCCCTGCTTTAGGAGCTCTGTCATGCTGTACTGAGATACATGCTAACATTTGAAAGCCAACACACTCACCATAAATGACCGTGCCAACATGAAATGTCTACCACCATCTTAGTTTAGGAGGGCTGCAGTCATATGTTTCTGCCTCAGTGTGATCCTATCATGATACTTGGGTGCCAGTTAAATGTGTAATAAGTATTGCAAGTATTTTACCTGAATTGAAATTGATTATGCAAATTTATTGAGATATTATAGTCTGTATATAAAAGTGGTAAATAAAGTACTTTTTGAAGTAAGCTGCTTTTAGCTGTTCCTGCTCATCAAGCTAGTGACATCAGAAAATATCAAATAAAATTTGTCCAAAATGAATAGACCAACTAAAAAGCAGCAGAGCACAAATGTGAGATTTTAAATTGTTTTATACTGTATATGAAATTGAACTTGAAATTCTGCACTCAGGGGCAAACACATTTAGTCAAACATGATTTGGACCAATAAGCAAACTCCTCACATCAGTTAATTAGACAAGCTACAGCCTATGGGCTGTAGCTAATGGACCATTACCATTGGTCCATGGCTTGTCTTTAGATACCAGCTGTTGAAAACTTAAATTTTCAAACACTGCTTATTGTCCTGCTTATTTATCTCCCCTGTTTTCCTTCCCTTGATCTCAGAGTAAGAGAAATCCCTATTCCATCACACTCAGACAATCTACAAAGGCTGAAGACACACTAACTGCTGGTTCACTTTTCACCAAATTTGTACCAAAAGTAAAGTGTAAATATTAAGTGTGTAGTGCTGTAAAGTTGTCCATGTTTTCACCGTTCGAAAAGGATTTCGCTAGCTGCTTGCTAACTTGTTTGTAGCTTGCTTGGCTAACCAGAAGAAGGTCAAATAGCAACCAGCTGAACAGGGAATATCGCCATCTACTGTAGCGGAGTCGGACAATAAATCGATTCTCCCTCAGCGCATGTATACTGGGACAAGGACAGTAGTCTAATTAAATGGCCTAATCAAGCTATAACCGTAGCTCGACTTAACTGTGCATGTAAACGTACTGAATGACTGATATGTATATAAGTGAGAGAGACAGAGTGAGAGAGAACTTACATGTGCGTTTGCAGTGTTTCTCATGCTGTCTCTGCCATGGTGATATGCCCATGGCAAAAGGTGACTCATACCTACTTGCCTCTTCAGACTTTTTGAAGTACTGTAGCCCAGGCTTCAGTTTTCTGATGATTGAAATCTTTTTTTTCTCTCTCTCTGTGTTGCAGTTGAAAGAGAAGTGGTTCAGAAGAGGACTTTCACCCGATGGATAAACCTACATTTAGAAAAGGTTTGTTTATAGTGTTATGACTCATGGTCTTTATACTCTGTTATTACAGAATTGCTCAATGAAGTTTCAGTTAATACCCGGGTGGACAAGACAATTTCTTCCTTTTATTGCCAATCTACCCCAAAAAATCCAAGTTCTCTGTATCCTCATCACGGACTGTTTCATAAAGCTGAAATTACCCTATCATGCTTACTGCTGCTGAGACTCCATACACCTACAACAGTTGTAGTCTCTCCACCATGCTTTAAATTATACATGTAGTTACGTAGAACTCCATATGTGCAGCATTAAAGTTTCATTAGGCTGTAAAGTGTTCATCTGAGTGAGCAGTAGCACGGTTACAGCCTTTAGCTCACCCAAAGTGTTTTCTTTTTGTTCTTTACACCACCCAGATAGCTGCTGTCTGCTGTGTGTGAACAATGGCTGGGTTAATGTTGGCTCCCTCCAATGCAGTTTGGGGCTTTGGGCCAACAGCACAGATGCTTCAAACTAACTAGTGAGAGTCTTATTAATGAATGGGGCTAGAAGTTAGGGAATGACAGAGGATCAAAAGGGGTAAAAAAAAAAATTATAAACTTGAATGTTAAAAATAATTTAAGTATAAACAAATTAAGATGATATACATACTGTTTTAGAATAAATAGATAAATTACAGAAAAAAATATAATTACATTTATTGTGCTATGTGATCATTATCATTTTCATAGAAATGTAAAAAATAAATAAGGACAAAACTCTGCCTATATTAAGCGATATATGTTAACTATAAATAATTAGCATATATACGACCCCACGTGAGGCATATATGTGATAAACAGCATGTCTGAACATTTCGAGTAGTGCTGCAGCTGCACAATTAATCTAATCACCTGTGCACACAAGAACTGTGGCTGGTGCCTTCTTCATCTTGCTTATTTTGTCTCACCATCTTCGCTTTTGCTTTGATATATGATAAAGATATTCATCTGCATTTTTGCTATTCCCAATCCAGAAGAGAGATTTCTCTCTTGAAGCCTGTATGTAGGGGCAGGGGCAGCTCTCTCACACCCCCTGACAGACCCTGCTCTTACTAACAATGGTGTAGAGAAATAAACGTTAAAAAGCATGGTTACACTTCAGCATAGTCGCTGCCAGCAATGCTTGTTGCCACATGTGCAACGATCTTTTGCAATGAAAGCTGGAAACACGAGCAATTTGTTGAAATACTTAGCGAAAGTGCATCACATACAGGCGTAGAGATGCATGGTTTTTGACAGCCTAGCTTGTAGTTCCCTCTGGTTTCTCCGTCCATGTCAGGTATGTTGTGTAACGTTAAGCTCGCCGACAAGAACCTGCACATGGAGTTAATTAAATTAAACAAACATATTATATTTTAAATTTATTTTGTGTTTTCTTCTAAAAATAGTTATTAAATTTTGTAAAATGCAAAGTTGTTTTGAAAATAGCACTGTATATTTTTTTTTTAGTCTTTATGTTTTATGTACAAGTTAAAGTTTGTTTGATTTGAGCAAGTGCACCTCAAGATACAATTTTGTTAAGAATATTGCAATTGCAGATCGCAATATTTTCCACAATACTAGGACTATGACTTTTTTATCAAACCATGCTGCTCTAATTTTCAGCTTGAACATTCAGTGCACCAATAACGTTATCATCCTCACAAAAACAAATTTGGGAGGTCAGGCTGTTTAAAACCGTAAAGTTTGCTTTTCTTTTTCCAAACAAATCAAATGCAGTGTGCTAGATCATGTAAACTAACATTAGCCACTGACTTAATAAAATGGTTCATGTCATGTCATGCCATGCTTACAGGATATTTTATATGACGTGAGGGTGACTAACCTGGAGATTCCACTGGTTGGGTGTGGATTACAGAATGGATCCACTGCAGTATGGTTCATTCTGTCGTACGTCAGCACTCACTGGTTGCGTTTCAGAGTGCGACACACAGCAACACCGCCAAACAGCTGGAGTCAGGAAACTGACAAGATTTCACATTTAGTACAGAATTGTACGCAAAATCGTTTTGGTTATGGATTGTTCCTAAAGGTTTATGCTATCATGTCTCTGGTCACGGCCCAGTCACAAACAGTTAAAGGAGCATTATGCAAAATTGATTCACCACTAGTGGTCCCAATTCTGTATTAGCTTTACACCAAAACAAACCTGCATGTCAGCCACACCTCCCATTTCCCCTGGCACGTCACCTGCCCCACCCCCTGTTCTCAGAAGCTCTCTGCTCAGCAGAGGAAAGAGGCTTGCTAGTGGTTAGCGTTAGCTCTGCTGTCTACCACATCTTCTCGATGATAATTTAATGCTATTTCAAGCAAGAAAAAAAAGTTGAAGTTGGACTCTCAATCTCAACACAGTATAACAACATATATTTAATTACTTTACAGTTTATGATCTTAGCTGAGCTAATCGTCGGCACTAGCTCCAGCCAGACTTGTAGCCTCCTTCTCGTGCAGCAAGAGAGGCCAGAGCCCTGCTAGCAGTTAGCATTAGGACGGCTGTCCCCTTTATCTACTCAATTGCAATGTGATGTTTTTCAAGGTGAAAACATGTCTATTTATGTCTTTCTACAAAGCATGGCAAGTTGGAATCCCAATTACAACACAGTATAACAACGTTTATGTAATTATCAGACAGTTTATGATGTTAGCCGAGCTAATCATTGACGCTAGCTCCAGCCAGACCTGTAGCCTCCTTCTTGGGCAGCAAGAGGCCAGAGCCCTGCCAGCGGATAACGCTAGCTCTGCAGTCCCCCACAGCTACCTGGTTGCAATGTGACAATGTGATGTTACTTAGAGCGAAAAATCTGTTTATCTCTTTCCATGATGCATGGTGGGGTCTGAATCTAAACCACAGCACAATATAAGAGTGTTTATGTGATTTTTGAAAAGCTTGTGATGTTAGCCCTCCTACTGTCTGTCTGAAACGTTAGCCAGGCCTAGGTTAAATATGAAAATTAACTTGGCTGCTCCTCACTCGCTGTGGCATTTTATAAAGGGGGGGCGGGCCAACGGTTCTGAGGGGAGGGAGCAGGCGGAGATTCACATGACCCAACAGGAACGCGCGGCTGTCCCAGCTTGAAAACGAGAGTCTTGAGAACAACACACAGAGAGGGCGTGTGACATCACACTCTACTCCTGATGAAATTACGCCGCAAGTTCTTTACATAGCTTTTTTTTTATTCCTGAAATCTAAAAAGGATGAATTTTGCATATTGCTCCTTTAAAAAAGTGACTGAACTGCGTAAAAATGGTAGAAAAACCCTGACACTAATGTTAAACAGTCATAAATATCTATTATGTCATAATTCTGTTGAACTTTTCAAGGCGGGGAAACAGCACACAGAACCCGCCTTGAAAAGGCAGTGTAAATGGGGCTTGTGTCTGACTTCCTGTAGCGCTCAGTCTGCTGTTTGTAGTATTGATGGGTTGTGCTGCGGCATCTGGCAAAACTAGGAGCCTTGTGATTGAGGGAACACGCATCTAGTGGAATTGAGACAGCTAAGGCAAATGTTTCTCAAAACAAACAAAGGTTTGTGTGTTTGATTACCAGAGTTGAAGCTACAGCTGAGCAGTGGAGGGGTTAGTGGAGACAGAAGTGGGAACTACATAGATCCACGTGTACTACATGAAGATGAAAATGTAATGGTACATCTAAGCCAATGCATCAAGTTGTTTAGCCACAGGCTCTGTGTTTTTGTAGAAACCCTGTATTTTCACTCCTTAGCCTGCCTGCTCTGGGTGAGTCACGATGAGCTGAGAGTCTGAGCGTCTGATTAAAGCTTTTGTTTTCTCTCACACAATGAGTCTGTTTTCTCTTACTCACTGTTTGGCCCCTCATCAAAACTCTGACCCACTAATGACAATCACACATTTGTCTTCTGTCATATTGGAAAATTCTAGGCAGTTACTCTGAGGTTCCACTCAAATGTCAACATTTTTAGTGTTACCATATGTCATTATTGTTACTAGAAGAATACAGTAGTGAGTGTGTTTGTCAGTGACAGTTATTTCAAATAGGCAAGTACTGATTGGAGAGCGGCTGTTGATTTTTAACACTGATTGTGCCCTTTATGCTCTCTTTGGAACAGGTTACTGACCATTTTATTAAATCTCCACGTTTTCCCTGTTTATTTAAAATAAATTAACATACCATATTTTGCTGATCATAGAGGATGTTACACAAAGGAGAGTTATTCAGGCTTTTTTTAATCATTGCAAACTTTGAATTCACTCAGAGGCTGGTAGATCCATGTCTGCTTTGACTAAAAAATTCACCCCCTTGACCATTTAGCAAGCTGTCGTTATAGTCTTTAGAGAAAATCTTTTGAAGAACACATGACCTAAGAGTCCAAAACAGAAGATGTTATTGTTGCTTATCAACTGTGTGTCTCTGTCCTCCTGTGGAAATATTGTGCCACAAATTATGCATAGTTTACTTACAGTTAAGACAGAAGTCTGTATTATTTGTCTTTTTAACAAACTGTGTCGTTGTCCATAAGTTACCATGCTAAAGAGCCTGCTAACATTTAGCTATTTTTTACCATCAAGGAGAAAAACTTAAAAAGCTTGCAATAACATCTGCAAAATAGCTGCAAGCAGCAATAAGGGGCCAGGCAGTCAAAGCCATGTAGATATATTGATCCTCGACCATTCTGCAGGCTTACAACACCTCATCAGTCACTTATAGGTGCTGCTATCGAGTTCCATAAGCAGAATAAGAGCACTGTTTTAAGCATTGTTTAAGATTTAGCCACGTGTGTGTGTATGAATGCATCAACTGTGTGTGTCAACAAAAGATCTGCAGAAGGTCCTCAATTTTGATTTCACCACTAGATGGTGCCAAAAACTACTCA
>JAQLOL010000007.1:24862166-24872897 GCA_029783665.1 Naso thynnoides | reverse complement strand
ACTGAAGAACTAAAGTCTGAACAACAGGAATGTCTAAGACATTTTATCGAGGGGAACGATGTTTTAGCGTTACTTCCAACGGGCTTCGGCAAAAGTTTATAACATACGTAATGACCAAGCAGTAGCGATTGGTGGAAGTTGAAAATATCCCACCCACCACGATGCAAACGTTTCTCAGTAGAGAGTGGCCGGGCGCTTCTCACAAAGTGAAATGATGTGGAAGTGGATGGTTAACCAGGCTACAGGCCTGTGACCTCTGACAAAAATTTACGTATTTCATTGGTTTCGCAAGTGGGTGGGGCCAAATGGCTTGCCAGCGGCCCCCAAACTGCAGCCCCGGGGTCCACTTTAACGTACATGGATGAAAATCGGTGGGCAGATGTATCACACCCAGATTTACGAAAAAGTCTCTTTGCACCATAGAATAAACTCAACAGAAAGTCAGCCATTTTGAATTGAACAGCCATTTTCAGCGATTTACACGTTGCGTATTTGAACGAACTCCTAGGGATTTTGTCGGATTCTCATGAAATTCGCTGTGTAAAGTCTTGACCCCTTTGGGATCAAAAGTTATTAAAATCTTTCGGATTGGAGTCACAGTGTGGGTGTGGCATATTGAGCGTTTCACCAGAAAAAATAAAATGCTTATAACTTCACTATACATTGTCCAATATACATAAAACTTTACATGTATGATAAGAGTCCCGCCCTGAAGCCATTCATATGCTGATATCAGCCACACTCATAGTGCCCCCTCCTGGCGAAAGGAATTGACCAAAAGTGGACAAGCACCGTACTATTACGAACTCCTCCTACAAATTTGATCAGAATGTCATAAAATATGCTGTTAACACTCTTCAGACCTGTGACATGAAAAGTCACAGGTCTGAAAAATCTTTCGAATCGGATTAACAGTGTGGCCATGACAGGACGGCCATTTTGAGCGTCTCGCCGTGAAACAGGAAATGCTTATAACTTCAGTGTACATTGTTCTGCATGCACCAAACTTTAAAAATTTCACAAGTGTGCCAGCCTGAACGCATCTGTATGACGAATTTCACTCACAGACATAGCGCCACCTACTGGGACCAGGAAGTAAGCCTGTTGTTGTGTTGTACACAGTGCTTACTGCGACGACTTGCTTTTTCCCCGACTGTGGCACTCCCCAACGGGCGTGGGAGGGCCCGTTCAACACTGCTTGCAGCTTTAATAATTCCTTGAATTACAATAGGTCCTCACACTGTTCGGTGCTGGGGCCCTACCTAGAAGACCTGCATTTTGTGCTGAAAATGCTAGTGTAAATGGTGAGAGCTGAAAAGCATGCTGAAAATGTAGAAATGCAAACTAAAAGTGTAAAAGGTAAAAAGAGCCCCCAATTTCTATTCCGATTTGTGTTACACCATTCCTATTTTGTGTGTTTATAGCGCCCTCTAGTGGTAGATTTGCATAACATTTTCAGGGTATGTTTCAGGTACTCATGTGGACATATCCTGCAAGTTTTGTAATAGTTGGAAAAACCATTTCTAATTTATAGTCATATTTTTATGATACCATGTTGCTTCTTTTTTGATTTATAGTGCCCCCTAGTGGTCGATTTGAATGAAAATTTCAGGGTATGTTTCAGGTATTGATTTGGACATATCGTGTGAGTTTTGTGACAAGTGGACAAACTATTTTCTGATTTTTAGTCGCATTTGTGTTATGCCACACCATTTTTTGCATTTATAGCGCCCCCTATTGGCAGATTCAAATCAAACTGTCAGGGTATGTTTCAGGTACTTACGTGGAAATATCCTGCAAGTTTCGTGATGAGTGGCCCAATAATTGTTGACTTTTGTCGATTTATGTGCTAAGCCACGCCCCTTCTGAAGTTCGTTGGTCAATATCTTAATAAACATAATAAGATATCAACAATCCTTAAGCAAGTTTTGATCAGCTTGGTCCAATGATGACCCACAGCGAATTTCGAAGGAATCGGACCTACGGCCTAGGAGGAAATATCAAAAATGTGTTTTTCAAAAAATTCAACAAAACCATTTACTCATGATAAAATTATGATTTTATTTATGTTACATATATATTTTGTCAATATTACAAATAAAATCTCATAACATTGCCATGTTTATCAAAATATTGCAATGTTTTTTTGAAATCTCAGAACAGTGGCACTGTTGTTCAGTTGCAGGTATTCTCCTGTTTTTAAGACACTATAGAAGTTTGTGTTTTTTTGCTGTGCAAAGCCAACAGAGCTGACATTGTTAGACTACATAATTGTACAGCACCCTTTTATTTGTATATAGAAATATATACTATAGATGCATGGATGCGCAGTTGATATAGCCATGTAACTCAGATGAAGATGTTAAAAGTGAATCTGCTTCCAGCTGATAATAAAAACTGGAGATATTGGAGCTGAAGCAGGAAAATGAAAATAAGAATATACTGTATATGATAAAGCTAGGTTTTTTGAGCATATGTACCTGTACTTTTGTAAAGAGAACTAATAGTCTGAATGAAGGGATATTTTGGATCTGTTGCACTTTTGAACAAGAATACAAATGGCCAAAGACGGAGTGAAAGTGCTAATACAAAAGAACACAACTCACCAGAAGCCCAATAATGAAAATCTTTTTAAAACATAGAAACTCTAGTATTACTCTTGTACTAAAGCATCCCCCATCTCTATATTGTATAAAAGCTGAAGCAGAATGTGTATTTGTAACCTTTTATTGCTAATAAGGTGTGTGAATGGATTTTTAAAAAGTTTTATGACAAAGAAATGTTTTTTGTGACTGAGCAATACTTGAGCTTGTTTAAGGCTGCCAATGAAAAGAAACTGCTTTACCATGAAATATCTTTATATATGTTATTTTTGAACAATGTCTGTAGTGAAGCACTATTACAAAGTAAATTTCTTTTTTGAACAGATTATTCTTTCACACTAGCTGATCAGTGGGTTAAGTTCCTGTTTATTCAGAGTACAAATATGGCTCTTCCAGCCTTTTAAAAATTCTAGTTCAGCACCAGCTGGGTCATTCCTTTAGCACAATGCATCATAATCACGTCAGAAGTGTGTGTGAATGTGTTTTGTACTTTCACCCTTGTGAGAACTAGAGCTGTGACCCAATTCCATACTATTTATTGAATGCATACAGGTCCAGTTTCTCGTGGTTTCTGCACATTTTCAGATTTCTAAATAAATTTCCAGAAAATTATTACCACAAGCCAGCTGTCACGCAGCAAAAATGGAGCTTCCAAAGCACCCAGCATCTTCCCCTACCTTTGAGTTTTTGAGTTAGCTAAGCAGAACCATGAAAACGTCACTCATACTTCAGTTGCCTCAAGCAGATAGTCTTTGGTGGAGGTACTCAGGAAAAAGTCAAGTCAAATTCCTGCATTCAGAGGCTCATATAAGTACAGGAGTATTATTGAAAAATGTGTCTAACATATCAAAAATAAAAGTTCATATTTGGCACTAAAATGGCCCCTGTGAGTGATTATACTGTATATGACATTAGAATGTGACTGAGGCATCAATGCACATGTAGGCAGCTTGACCTACTAAAAATCCCCCCCACCCCCACCCCCACATTTATTATTGTGTTTATGAAAAATTGGATAGTTTTTATTTTGTGGAACTTAAAGAAGTTATTTAAATAAAAAAAAATGTGAGACAGAAAAAAATGTCTCATTGCAGGATATGCTTGAATGTGACAAGGAGACCCAACGACACAGACTTCTCTTTACAAGCTTTACAACAGTGCACTTTGTAACTTGTAACTACAGCTGCCAGATAATTATTGTGGAGTAGAAGTATAAAGTGGTATTAAGTGGAAAAAGCCTACTAAGGAGGGAACCTCGCCTCATCCTTGCTTGTTAACAACCGAGCCTTTCTGGGATGCCCCTTTGATTCCCAGGGCCACATTCACAAATTATCTTAAGGCTAGAAGTAGCTCCTACCTGGCTGAATAAGGAGTAATTCTGAAGACAGTAGGCGTGTTGAAGGTGAAACATCTTCATGAAACCCAAACATGTTTTGAGCATAAGTATAGTACTCTAGCAAAGTTGAAAAAGAACTGGCTTAATGTCCTACTACCTACCTGCCGTAGTTCCCCATTGCTTGAATTCAGCAATCACTTGTCTGAGATTTCGAGGAATATCAGTGTTTTCCTCGTTTGATAGTTATGGTCAAAAGCAGCAAAGCTGCATGTATTATAGGCATATTTTCCCACTCCTTTTTTGGCTTTGCAGTTATTCACACTCCAAATTTTCCTTTCATAATGTCCTTCCTTTAATGCTCATGATGGGCAAGAAGTAAAAGCTGTTCTTGCATCCAGTTTAGTTTTTGTTTGTGTTCGCATCTCTCACTATAAGCCATGTTTATTGTGGAGTGAGAATTACGAGGCTTCTTATATGGAGACCGGCAAATTGTGAACCAGTTGCCAAGAAGTTGACAATTAGCTGCAAATATACTTTACTGGTCAGTGGCTTTTAAATTTTATTTTACTTCACCCTTACTGTTTGATGTTGAATCAGAGACACTTTGCCTACCTGCAATATACCTCCTACTCTATTTCTGTCATGAATTTACTTACGGAGGCCTAAAACAGAAACAAATCCAGGACAGCCATTCACAGTTTCATGAAACATGACATCATCCCATAGGAAAAGCGTCAACACCACATCCAGCAGAGGTTGTAGCCCTTTCAGTTGTCTGTCCATTGACCATGGCCTTAAACAAGGATCACTGCTTACTACTGATAAAGACTCTAAAGTAAGTGGTCAAGACCAGTAAGTGAGTGGTCTGTGGAGAGATCTGTTAGGTCTTAAACCAACCTCTCCCTTTTTTACCTATGTTGGTAATGCTGGTAACCTTTTTAAATGTCAGAGATCACAACTGATTGTGATTTTATTTGTATTGTTGCACTGTGTTCTGCATTTTGTTTCTATCCATCCATCCATCAATCCATAGCTTGTGAGTGCTTTTTTTTATTTTAGTTTTGTTATATGTACAAGTGGTTTGTATTATTCTATAAGGCCCTTGTGAAAGAAACAATGTGTAACATTTCCAGTTTAAAATGTATTTGTTTTACACTTTGTTGAGATTTGTACTTACATCATCTCAAATCTACTTAATAATGTTCAAACACAGAAATCTGTGTTCAAAGCATCAACTTGATTTTATTTGGTCCCCAGTTGCTAAAACCTCCAGGTAAATGTGAAACACTGGACGATAAGTCAGAAAGTGAGGAAGAAAGTGATCAAGTGTGGATCAAATTGGACATGGATAAAACCTGAAATTCATGACCTTTTTCAGGAACATATTTGCCTAAGTCACCTCAGATAGACTTTAGTCTGTAGTGGTGCTTGTTTATGTATCAGTTGGTATTTTGGCACCCCTGTAGTTTCTAAGTGCGGCATCGTTGTCATAAAACAAATTTTTGTCTATTACAAACATAGACAGATCTTTTTCTTGTTATGTGTATAATTTATTCTGTAATGGTAAACATTCAATCATAAAATGCTTAGTTTGTCAATTGTTTATGTGAAATTGGCATATCCAGTTCCCGGTAAATAGATGTGTTTCCCTCTAAAACTGCAAATTTGATATCTTTATCTCTGCTGCCCTTTGTGGGATAAAAGAGGTGGAGTATTTGCCTATAAGTGAGCTTAGTAAAAAGTGTTTGTGAGGGAAAGTCGAAGAGTAAAAAAATCTTTTTCCAGATATCATACTGTAATCAAGACAGTAGGGCTTACCAACTAAAAGGAACTCTGAGTTAGGAAATGCTATGTGTATGTGTAGTAATGCTGCCATCTGGAGGACATTATGTGGTGGTGAAGGTAGTAAAGTGCTCTGCTTGTAAAGTTTGTGTTGTACCTGCTGATCTGCAAATGTGAATTTAACATTGTCAGAGGCAGATCATCCAGACCAATTCTAAAAAAGTTGGTATACTATGTAAATGTAAATAAAAACAGAGTGCACCTATTTGCAAATAAATGTTTGCACTGATAATTTTATAAACTGTCCCTTGACAATTTTGCATGGTGTATTTGGTCTCAAATTCAAAATTAGTTTTACAGCCCATGTTTTAAAGGCTCTATGGTAATGTAAAGTTGTAACTGTTTTTAGAATTGGGGTTGTTATTTTGTATTGATTACTTTCATAATTTAATATAACATCAGTAGTTTCTTACTAACATGCTGATAATCAACATTGATTGGCTCAGATTTGATTCAGATAAAGTTCGTTTAAACAGATCAACACTTCAACCAGTTCAGTCAAATACTTGAAATCTTCTCTGTAAGATAAATGTTGCATTATGTTTTAATGTTTTAATCCATCCATCATCAGCTGTTAAAGCCACCCTCACATAGCCTATTTATACACACACTTTGTGCAATGTTCAGTATTTGTTGACATATTAATGTATTTAAATGCTTCTTTATTGATGTGATTTTGTTTTTATGCTTAATGCCAAGCTCAGTAAGGGAAGCTGCTATACATTTGTTCCTGCTCAAAAATAAATAAGGTTTGAAAGTGCAGTCAGACGACGGTTTCTTTTGTCTTTCCTCAACTGAGGCCAGTCAGTGGAACTGTTCCTCCTCCAGACTTTCAGCACATCACGAAGTGCCGGGGTTCTGGTTCACTTTAGTAGAATGGCGTACATGAGTGCGGCCGGCAGTTACGCATTGTACGTTAGTGTTTTAGCGTAGCAGAGGCCCAGGTGAAAGGAAGTGGTCCCGCCGTGGACGAATACTCACCAAATCGAGACTGCTAGAGTAAACGGCATTTAGAATGAATGATTTCAAATCTTTTTAGTCAAGAACAGCAATTGAGAAACACACATCAGGTGAGATCATGTACCGAATTGTATGATTTGTGTTTCTGGAATTACGTTTCTCTTTAGCGTGTGTTGGCCTAGCTAGCTCTCAGTAAGCTAGCAAGCTGGCTGACATGGTGATGGTGCATGGTGGCTAACGTTACAAATAACTGTTCAGACTTGAGTTGCATCAACGTTGACTTATGTGCCGCGAATTTCATGTCAAACCATATATCGGCTTTCCTCTATAAATCACAGTGAGACAAGCACACCAAATGTGCATTCATGTGGCTATTTAAGTACGTTAGCCAGGTCAATAACTGGTTCCAGTCAGGCGCGATTTGTGTGATTTAACGTTAACATTCGTTAGCCATGCTAGGCTAGGCTAAGTTACCCAGCTGAACGCTGCAAAAGGTTTCCATTGCAGTTGTCCGAGTCGTCGCCTAGTTGGTAACGCTACACAAGCAGCTGATAATGCTTTCTGGGACATGCTTTTGCTAACGTTACTTCACTTGTCTATCTGTTTAACTCCTATGTAAACTAACGAAATTTAACGTACCTAAAATTGTCTTATTTGCCATTTAACGTTAGTGACGTTAGCACCCAGCAATTTGTGAACGGGAGTTAGCCAACGTCACGGTTTATACTTTGTCACCAATAACGAGGCCGAGGACGTTGGGAGGATTTTCTGCACTATAAGGTGCAGATAATTTCAAATAGCAATTTCTAAAATTTGAATAAGACAGCGATAATGTTATGGTCATGTGTATGAAGTCCTCCAACGGTACTTATCTCTGAATGCACGACACATATTGAGCTGCTTTGTTGCTATCTGCCAAGCTAATGTTACTCAGCGTGGTCTGTGCCAGTAACTTTAACTTAATGGTCAAGTCATCAGCTGTTACCTTTGAATTTCTGTTCATTTTTAGAAAGGGTGCTCATTATATTGTGTGTAAATGACAGATTATTGTGCGTCACTAATAGTTATGATACTGTGTGGTAAATATAGAGAACCACAGTTACTAATGTCAGAACAGTTATTGGCCTTCGATCATGGAGTCAGTGACAGCCATGCGATATAATACCAATGGTTTATTCTGTTCTGAACGCTGTGTTCTGCATGTGTGCTGTGAGTGATGTACTGTAGGTGACAGACACCTCCTTCTGGCAGCAGCTCATCTGAGAAACTGTTGGACAGTGACAGATGGGCTGCTGTGTCAGTTAGTTCTGGACAGATGATGTATAACTTGTGTAAGGAAAGTGCATTTTGGGTTTCTTGCCATTTTGGAGGTATTCTGTGGTGAAGTCAGTGCTGCTCGGCAATAATATCAGATGATTGTCTTTCCATCATCCTACTTTTGTTTCTGGTTAACTTTAGGACTAGGGATGCCACAATACAGTCAGCTTACAGTTCAGTCCGAACCTCGGCTCTTGGGTCACGGTTTCAGTTCAGTTTCAGTGTGCATTTTGGGCATAAGGAGAAAAAAAAGATATGTATTTTTTTCCAGAATTTATTTGCCTATTAGCTAAAAAAAAAAATCCATTCAGAAATGCTCGCGCGTATTGTAAAATGTAAAATAAATAAATGTGTCTATTATTAGGCTTTTGGTGCTCTTTACCTTTTATGGGACGTATGATTCTGTGTAAAGGAACTCAAAAATATCTCATTGGAAACATTAAAATGTCAGTAAATTAAACCATGCTGACAATGCTGACATAAAACAATTCTACGTGAAGTTAAAAAAGAATGGTTCAGTATCAGATCTCCTCTCTCTTGCTGTGCTGCTGTCTGTAACGTAGCTGCTAGAGGAGGAGCTGGTTGCTAACAGCAGCACTGCACAAGAGTTTGGCAGAAGCAAGCTAAGCTAAAGGGTTAGACGGCATACAGACAGCTTTCTCTTTAGCTTATTTGGAACAGTGAGCTGTTAGCTGCTGGGCTCGCGTGCTGAGCATGTAATAGTCTAGAAACTGTAGGCAGAGATCGTCTCCTCTCAGAAATAAACAGACTGGTCGGTAAAACACAATAGTGCTATTTCACGTTAAAAATCAGTGTTTCTCTGACTGACACAGCGCATCAGCAGTGAAAAAGAAACAGACTGCTGCTTGATGAAAAGCCTGCTTCCTCAAACTCTGCTCCTAAACTCCGCTCATTGTGTGAAACGAGTGACTGCAATACACTGAAACTATTTACATAAAACTTTATGCAAAACCGAAAATACAGTGATTTTAATGTGCGTATTGAACCATGGATGGCGTACCACATGGTGGATGGTATAATGAAAAAATAGGCTTATTGGTTTTGAGTCTCACTGTCTGTAACTACTCCAACATAATGCTTGTTGTCAGTATGGATGGTAGTAATTTATTTTTTTTTACTTGTAATCAATAAAGAAAAATCATGTGATCAGGATGGCTTGAACCAGGCTAGTGTCAGATCTGTTTGCAAAACAAGATACTTTCCATTATTCATCAGGATGAAGGAGCAAACATCAATCATCAGAGTACAAAATCACCCGTAACGCTGCGCTGCCACAAACACTACACTACACACTACACTTTTTTTTCTGCCATCGAACAAATTCTTTTTTATTTTTCCAATGTCATTTGTAAAAACTGTACGATACATGCAGCTCAACAAGCTCAGCCTAGACAAGTCCATGGATGCACAAGGCGTATGGATAAAGTTTTGGCTTCATACTCACCAAGCTTCACTTACACAACCGTGGTTGGTGCTAGGGGTGGTTGATCTGTCTGATTCCCCGATCCGATTCAATTCGATTCCGATTATTGAGGTCCCAATTTGATTACCAACTGATTTTTGATTATTAACGATTCTCCATTAGCAATTATTGATTTTCCATTTGACAACAGTAACCCAAAATACACCACAAAGTTATTGCACCATTAAAAAAAAAACAGTCAGTTGCTGAATTACTTAATTCTTTTATTGAGTAACAACTCAGCACTTCCTGTGTAGTGTAGTTGTCACTTCAGAATTATTTGTTTTAACTTGGCAAAACTTATTGTAGCTTTACTAGCTTTTATACTGTAGAACACAGAAATGAACACAACACATTGTGTTGTGACTGATCAAGTTGTACTAAACAACAACAATTAAATGGAAGGCTTATTTCCTTTAGAGGTGGAACCAACTTACTGTAGCTTTAGCTCATATACTGTAGAACACAGTGACAGAATGCAACACACTGTAACTTGTGAGTGATCAAGTTGTACTAAACATTCATTGCTCTGGAACGACCAGATTTTAATGGAGGAAGACCAGCTGGTCCACATGTTGTGGAGTGAGTGTGCTCCGTTGTGCTGACACAATGTCCCCCGCAGCGCAGAACACTCTCTCCGCCGCAACGCTCGTACCTGGGATACATAAGTATCGTTTGGCCTGCTTGGCTAGGAGAGGATACACATGGTCGTTGGTGCTCCACCACTCAAAGGGGTCATCGGTGAGAGGAAGTGAAGGGGCCTCCAAATACATGCGAACCTCTTCCTCAGCCCTGGTTTGTGCCGCCTTGGTCTCCACTGTGGTGACAACATTAAAGGTTTGGCCCGGCGGTGCAGTCATAGAAGATAGTCTTGAGGTGGAGGGCGTAGAGGGGCCACCCTCCTCCAGCTTCAGGGCTTCGTCTCGAACCTTCTCAGCTGTGTCGTTCTCCTCACCGTCATCATGCCCCTCAGCCATGTCATCACCTTCCACCTGACACAGGGAAGCAGTAAAATAAGAAAGGTTAAAGCATTCGCATTTCAAAATGGTTAAACAAATACAAAAGCATCATCATAATTCAACGGCCTATATTCTAATTTTACATTCCAAATCTGCATTTTAGATTAAAACAAACCTTTCCAAATGAAACTAAGGCATTTAATATTTTAGTTTTCGATTCTCCGTATTTTT
>JAQLOL010000007.1:24783971-24803265 GCA_029783665.1 Naso thynnoides | reverse complement strand
GACGAAGGTCTCAGGACCGAAACGTTGTGTTGAATAAACCTTAGCAAGTGAAGACAGTGTGCGGGAGCCTTCATTTAAAAAAAATAATTAACATTTTTCTACTTTTCCAGTTCTGCCCCAGGGAAGTGCTCTTGCTCAAAATTAGACTATGAGACTTTAATTCTCATTACTGATAGAGATCAGCAGGACTTATAGGATAAACAAACGAGTCACTAGAGGAAAAAGTTTAGAGAGTCAAGTTAACTTTATTAATGTAGTGTGAAATCACAACAAAAGACGACAGCTTTGACTCTCTTTGTTGTGTACTTTTCTTCCAGCAAAATGTGACAGTGACACCATGAACCACAATGGCCCCCTTACCTGCCTATTTGCCCGCATGTGAAAACTAAGTAAGTAACTAAGTAAGCACTTTTAATCAAAGCTTTCGCTGACCAAAGTGCTGTGCAGAGTAAAACAGACAGAAATTAAAATATGTTCAACTGACAGACACAAGACAGCAAGTGGATAACAGCAGTGAAAAGAGGTAAAATTACAACAACACAACAAATAATAAATGAATGGGAGATTGTGGAGATGGGAAAGCCAGAGAATACAGGTGAGTTTTGAGTCTGAACTCCAAAGCAGAGATGGTAGGAGCATTTCTGGTGTCAAAGGGTAACTGGCTCCAAAAGTGTGGGGCAACAATGGCAAAGGCTCTGTCGCCTTTATTCTTAAGCCTAGACTGTTGAATATTTAACAGAGCTTTGTCAGTGGACCTAGGAGGCCTGGGGACTGACTGAAAATTAAGAAGGTCAGTGATGTAAGTTGGGGCCAGCCCATTGAGAGCTTTAAAAACAATGAGCAAGATCTTAAAATGGACACTAAATTGAACTGAAGCCAATGCAGAGAGGCTAAAACAGGTGTGATGTACTCCCGTACACGTCAGCAGTCTTGCAGCTGCGTTTAGGACCATCTGAAGATGTGAATAAAATGTGATAAAAGCACGAATTACTTTTTAGAGATCATGATGAGAGAGTATAGATTTTAGTTTTGCAATAATTCTTAGTTGGTAAAAGCTGTTTTTTAAAAACAGAGATTTGTTTATCAAGCTGGAGTTCTGAATCAAAAATAACACCCAGATTTTTTGCATGAGATTTGACATACGGAGTGAGGTGACCTAGTTTGTCATTAATTGAGTTTGTGGACTTGGGTGGGCCAAAGATAATAACCTCAGTCTAGTCACTATTTAGATGGAGAAAATTATTATCCATCCAGCCTGCAATATCCTCTAGGCAGAGGCTGTAGGGAATCACTGAATTTCAAAGGGAGGTATAGCTGGGAATCATCAGCATAAAAGTGAAAAGAAATTTTGTGTTCCCTAATGATATTGCCCAGAGCGAGCATATAGAGGCAGAAAAGAATTGGTCCCAAGATGGACCTTTGAGGAACCCCATATGGAACAGGAGCAGAGGATGAAGAGTAGTGGTCGAGAGATGAATTGTTTTGGCCGATAGATTGGCACCGATAGGATGTTTTGATATAAGTTCCTATCGGTAAGAATAGATAAGAATTGAACCACTTAAGGGTTGTGCCTCTAATGCCAACCCACTTGTCGTGGCAAGCCAGAAGACAGCTGTGATCCACGGTGTCGAAGGCCACACGAATGTCCAATAGAATCAAAACAGCATTGCCACCAGAATCTAGTGTGAGTAAAAGGTCATTAGTCACCTTCAACAAAGTTTGTTTCAGTGCTATAAAGGGCTTTGAACCCAGACTGAAATGGTACCAGTAAGTTATTCATATTAAGGAAAGGGACCAGTTTTAATAACCCAACCTTTTTCCATGACTTTTAGAATAAAAGGTAGTTTTGAGATAGGATGGAATTTTTAGGACATTCTGCATTGAGGTTGGGTTTTTTGAGCAAGGGTTTGATGGTAGCATGCTTCAAACATGCTTGGATGGTGCCAGAGGCTAGACAGGAATTTATAACAGCTTGGATGATAGGGCCAACAGTGTCAAAAACGTCCTTGATGATATGGGAGGGACATCATGAGGGGAAGATGTGGCTTTCATGTGCAATTCTGTCTTGTAACTCATGAAGAGAAGCTTGTTTCAAAGTAATTTAAGGTACCTGAAACAGCTGGAGTTAAGCAGATTCAGAGGGTGTCAGATAGGGAGCGTGTGAAGAATGACCTAATGTTTTCAGTGTTATCAATGAAGTAGTTTTGAAATTTCTCACTGCTAGTGGAAGCTTCAGCATCTGGAGATATGGGGGTGTTAATGACTGAGTTGATGGTACTAAACAGAATTTGGGGTCTGTGAGAGTGTTTGCTAATGATATTGGAGAAATATTTGGTTTTGATTTTTCTGGCTGTCTCCTGATATTTTGGTGTCTCTAAAAATTTCAAATGAGACAGTGAGGTAATCTTTTTTCATTTTCCACACAGCTTTACGACAGACCTATCTGAGAAAGTGAGTACTGTCATCCAACCACTGTTAGGATTTTAGTTTAGGGCATCTGTATTTAAGGGGAGCTACAGAGTCCAGGACAGCTGAGCAGAAAGAGAAGAAAAGGGAGACTAGTTCCTCAGGGCATAAAAGAAGTGGATCCACAGCAGAAATGGAGGTAGCAATGTAATTTCTCCTAAAATTCTCAGAAAACTGGTACAAAGTGAGAGAGTTAGTATGGTGTGAAAATGGCCTGGGATTCTGGCAATATGCATTGGAGAAGATAGGGTGATACTGAAAACAATGGGCTTATGATCAGAAAAAGATACATCCTCAATATCTATATTATCAATAGAGAATTGATATGAAAGAATGAGGTCAAGTGTGTGCCCAACTATACGAGTGGGCTTATTTATGTGTTGGGTGAGACCAAACGAGTCTACAACATGGCAGAACTCACTGACCATGGGTCCAATCGGACAACAGACATGGATATTAAAATCACCCAAAATTAACAGACAGTTGTGTGATGATACAAGTTGTGACAGACAGTCTGAAAACTCTGCTGTGAAGTCATTGTTTTATTTTGGGGGGCCTGTAGATAAGTGCACAAACTAATGGCGTAGTAGCAGCCTCTATTTTTACACACAGAGATTCAAATGTTGAATAGCTCCAAACCAAAAAAGTCTCTTCTTTTAACCGTTTTTTTGAAAACCAGCACCACTCCACCTCCTCTTCTTACAGGCCTGGGGGTGGTTATGAAGGAGCAGATTGTAGGACAAAGTTTACCAAAGACAGAAGACTCACCAGGTCCAATCCAAGTCTCTGTTAAAAACAATAAGTCCAGCTCATACTGAATAAAAAAGTAATTTAAAATGAACGTATTTTTAGACACAGATCTGCTATTTGTCAGAGCCACCTTAGCTACTGAACTACAGTCTCTGGGCGTGTGTATCCCAATGAACGAGTGTTCAGGAAGTTTACCCCACGATGCGATCTGCTATGCATACTGGGGCGTTTGGCTCGGTAGGATGCTCTATTTATTATTAGAATCTGAATGTCGAAGAGGACTGGTGATGGAGTTGATTCCAATGAGGGACAGTAGGGGGATCTAGTGGTGGACGGAGTGACCTGTGCTGGGGCAGGGGAAGGAGAGTGAGATTTTGGTGGGTGTGAGCGCAATGTAAATAATAAGTCACGCGCGCATTGAACAGTATGCTGCAGGTTAGCAGCAAGCACCTGGCCTCCCAGGCTATTTGGATGAACAACATCTGCGCTGAAGGAGTGACTGTTCCAGAACAAGTTAAAATTGTCAATAAAGCCTATATTGTTCAATCGGCAAGCTGACTGAAGCCAGCAATTGAGGCTGAGGATACGACTGAATGAAGCTACCTCACGTGATTTAGTGGGGATTGGACCGAAGACAAACAGTCTCTCCACAACTTTTAAGAAAGATAAAAAGCTGTTATGTTAAAAATCCTTTTTTTGTTAGCTCAGACTGCTGACGTGTTGTATCATTTGTATCCACATGCACTATTACTCGACTGATAGAGAAAGGGACTGTGCACAGCAGCCCTAGGAGCTTGTCCAGAATAACCGGTACTGTGGCTCCAGGGAAACAGTGGGAGACAGTGTTGAAGAAATGAATGTTCCTAGTTATGGAATCCCCTACTATTATTGGTGTCGGAGGGAGGAGGGGATGAGGAGTTGATAATAGTAAAAGTGCAATGCTGTGCGTCTGGGCAGGCAGGTCATGTGATGGCATGGTGACATGAAATCTGTAAGAGGAAACCCCTGCCAGCTCGGAACGGGAATGACCTCCAGAGTGACTGAGCACTGCCTCCTTCAGCAGCTGACATTGAGAAGCAGTGGAAGATTGGTGACCAGGGGGTTTGGTTGAACCACCATTTCGCAGATCACTGGCCTGAAGCGCCTGAGCATTGTGGGGTGACAGCTGAGAAGGTAAAGTGGGATAAAGATCTCCTGTCAGCGGGGGGGAATCCAGATTGCTCAGGATGTTGCACCTGTTTGCCAGCTGAAGTGCACAGGGTGAAGATGGTTGCGATCAAGACCTCTTTCGTCTATTATTGTTAACGAAAGACCAGGGCGTGAAACTGAGAACCCTGAGCCTCGGATTCAGTGCTCTTGCTAGCATCTTTGACCTAGATCCCAGTGGTAGCCAAGGGTTCTTATTGTGGGATTGAAGAGACTGGATGGAGGAGACCAGCTCAGCTAGGGCCAAGATGACAGCTGCAACCAGGATGGTAGAGTCCAGCTCGGCTGGGGCTGAGACAACAGGAGCAGTATCTGTTGCGACCAGGGAGCCGGCACCAGCAACCAGGACGGTGGAGACCAGCTTGGCTTGAGGTGACGGGATTAGCACAAATTGCGACCACGGAGTCGAGGAGTAGTTCTTTATTCCTGATCCAGTGGAGGTTAAAAATGCGATCATTAGGCTTGAGCAATAGGACGAATATATCACCATTCGGCGATTGGATGAGCCATTGACGATGTCTTGTTTTTACCGGCCAATATTTCGCATTAATATTGTTTAAAATGTATTTTTTGTATTTTTATTTTGCAGTTGTAATGGCATGCCTCTTTGAGAATTCAACTCTGCAAATAGCCTAATTAAAAATACAAAGCATGCACGATGTAGTGATCTGCCATGGGTAAACATTACACCAGAGAGGGGCTTGGCACGTTAATTACGGTGTTATTTGCGTAAATGTTTAACATTACTCACATTACAAATGATGCGAGCTCCCCTTTGGACTGTGGCATGCTCTCATAAATCGTCCTCATTGTACAATGACATATTTTACGATGTCTGCTGCCAGCCTCTCCATTGGAGGAGTAACTCCAGGAGATCGTGCCCAAGGATGCTGAAGGCCTGTGCCAAGGTACTGGGGAAGCCCCTTCAGTACATCTTTAATCTCAGCCTGCGACTGAGGAAGGTACCTACACTCTGGAGAACATCCTGTCTTATCCTAGTGCCTAAAAAGAGACTGTCTTACTGGTAGACCACAGTATGTCAGGCTGGGGAACTGCATCTCAATTACTGTGGTTAGCAACACAGGAGTGCCACAGGGAACTGTGCTCTCTACACCTCTGACTTTCATTACAACTCAGAGACCTGCCACATGTAAGAGTATTCTGACACTGCAATCGTGGAGTTTGTCAGTGGAAGACAGGAGGGTGAGTACAGGGACTAATTGCAACTGACCACATCTAAGACAAAGGAGATGGTGGTTTAACGTTTGGTGGTCCATACCACCCATGAACCAGTTTCCATTAGGAGGGTTGATGTGAAGGTGGTAAGGTCATATAAATATCTGGGGCTGCAGCTGGACAATTACATAGACTAGTCGTAGTACACTGATGACCTCTACAAGAGTGGGCAGAGCCAACTTTATTTTTTGTGGAGGCTAGGCTCTTTTAACATCTGTGGGAAACTCCTGAGGGTATTTTATCAGTCCGTGGTAGCCAGCATCCTCTTTTATGCAGTGGTGTGCTGGGGTGGCAATATGAAGAAGAGGGACTAAGATAAACTGGATAAGCCTATCAGGTGGGTTAGCTCTGTGTTTGGAGTGAAAGTGGTCAGTTTGGAGTTGGTGGTGGAGAGAGGGAGCCTGGACAGACTGTTGTCCATTATGGACAGCAACAGTCACCCACTACACTGTATCACTGAGGAACAACGGAGCGCATTCAGTGGCAGGCTGCTGTTACAGAAATGCTGACAGACAGACTAAGAAAATCTTTTGTCCCCAGACTGATCAGACACTTCAGCTCCTCCTGTCATGGTCGGGGGCGCGTGGGTTTTCAGTTGCATAGTTTGTATCTGGTGTCGTACAATCAAGGGTCAGTGCACTGATTCCCAGGATGGACCTGGTTGGCTCTTCTTTATAGTGACACTTTTCAGGAACTTGTCTGTTAGTTATTAATGTCTCTGTCTTTAAACCTGTATCAGCTGTGTTTTATTAGTCGCTTTTTATGTTTTTTAATTTCTTCTTGTGTTCTGTCTGTTGCTGTATGTGCTGGGCTAATGGCAGCACTGGAATTTCCCCTTGAGAATCAATAAAAGTATATGTCTGCCTATCTATCTAAAATAAATATGACACTTACATGACTTAACAGCAGAGATGCTGTCCAGTATGCAAAAAGACGTGTATCCACTATATGCACGAGGATTGTGTGGTTTCACATTGGAGACCAGTATAAAGTCTGTGTTTATGTTTGGGATATTTTTGTTCTGTGGAGCAATGTTCTTCATAGGTCCAGTCTGTGAACCTGTGCTCCCTGCACTGGCAAAAATCAACATAAACTGATTTGTTACCCGCATTTATCTCTAAATCAATTCCAGATCCAACTCAATCCATTAAAATAGAAAGTGACCTAGAGCTGCTACCTGGGGATAAGACTGAAGCTATTTATGCAATTAAGAAACTGTATAAATAAAAAGAATTGCACTAATACACTTCATGTTTTTAATGAATTATGCCTTTTTGTGTTTTCTTTTGTAAAGACAAACTGGATGCCAAAGCATCACACTCACAATTCACCAGAATCCTTTTTGGGTGGCACAATGGATTAGTGGTGAGCACTGTTGCCTTAAAAGAAGAAGTTCCTTAGTTCTTACTTCGTTCAGCCTCTGTATATGGGGCGCTTGCTCTACTGACTGAGCCACCAGGTGCCCCAGTAAGAAATTTTATTCTTTATTAAAATACTTGACAAGACACATAAATGTAATGATAATATTAGCATAATGGTTTTTAGTTGGAGCCAAAAGCAGATACAGATACTGTAGCTGGATGGTAATGATGAATTCATTAGATTCAGATTCAGACAACTTTATTTATTCGAGAAAGGCATATTTATTACTAGAATGCAGTTGTAGGATGACTATGCTTTGGTGGGCAGATGGGCAAGTAGGCAAACAAGAGGAGAAAGGCAAAGGCTGGGTGAGACTGATGAATTCTAGCTTGAGTGGTATGGCAGATGGCTGCGTTGACACTAGTGATCCTATGAACCGGAGAACAAGATATAAAGGAGGACAATACTTCAGTGACTGCCAAACTGGGCAGCCAAAAGAGTAAATACTACAAAATGGGGAACAGTTTGTTGAAGATTGGAAGGTGGGCTGAGATTTTTTTTTTTGTTTACTGCTAAGATTTATCTTACTTTAGGAGAATTAACTAGGTAACACACACACACACACACACACAGACACAGCGGGAAGGGAGTCATACAAATGAGATGGGAGAAAACGGAAAAACACAAGGAAAACCTGGAGGAAAGGTGAACAGGATAACTGCATACTAACTAGCGAAGGACATGAGGACTGTTTGCATGGATGCTCAGTGAAAAGCACTGTTGCCAAACTGGTAGAAGACATTTGATCACCAGCAATTCTCAGGACAGAGGGCTGGTATTGGGGCATTCACCTCTCACCATTTATTTGTGGACTGTTTGACTCCTCTTTTTTTTTTAATAAGGTGGACATTTAGATACATCCTCCTTAGATTTACATAAAAAGACTATGGGCCGGATCTACTAAAGGTTTGTGTGTATAAAAACGTGTGCAAACTCATTGCACATGCAAAAAAATGTACAAACTGATTTACTAACAGTGCGCATTAAGGGTTGCGTCTTTTAAAGGTGCAAAATAGCGCGTTTGTATCCAGTTAGTTCGTTGGCCGCAATGAATATGCAATATGGGTTGTTTACACGTAATTGTGTGTGTACTGGGAGGAGAAAATGTAAATACATTAATTTAGCACATGCAAAGTGATTTATCAAACCTGAAAGCAATTTTGCTAATCAAAACTACGTCTATATTTAACACGTCTCAAAGGGAGGTGCAAACGGTTTGTATGCGTAATTGCGCCCACATGGCTGAGGTTATTGTTGCAAGAAGGAGATGTCGAAACGATGAAAGAAGACGCAGAGAACGCATTTTTCACCCTTGTGTGAACATTTTTGGAATGAATGGGGAAAAACTCATTAAAACATATTGCCTATCCAGCACTGCCATTTTGGAGCTGTTGGAGGGACTCAGAGTGGATTTAGAGGCAGCCACAAGAAGGAATCACGCAGTACCTGCAATGACAAAACTCCTTGCAAGTTTACATTTTTTTGCATCTCGGTCATTCCAGCTATTAGGCTACAGCTGGAATCCCGTTTTTCAGATGTGTTGTCTTAAGTCCTAAATGCCATGTCGTGCCGATGGCCAGGTTTATTTGGTTACCACGCACTCGGGACTCCTTGAATGAGACCAAACAAGGCTTCTTTGCGGTAGCCCAATTAAGTGTTTATTGGCTTCATCAACCAACACCTCTGATTCTATAGGGTCGAATTTCACTTTGATCTCTCCAAACTCGCCATGCTGCAAACCATGAAACACCCTCATTTAAATAGGCGCCTCCAACACGTTTGCACCTGTTGTCATTCACGCAGTCACTCTTAGTAAATCACCCGCAAACCGCATTTCAACCCCACACACAAAATTCTAGATTGCGCACGCAAATTAGTACACGCAAATTGGGATCTCAGTAGATTCGGCCCTATGAGTACTTGTTAACTCACAATATAAATGTAACTTTATGAAGGGAAAACCTTAACTTTTACTTACTATTTCTCTATATCGCTTTCACTATTATTATGTCTTAGGGGCAGAAAGCCTCCAAAACAAGCCAACTGACTTAATGTCTAGTATTCAATCAATTGCTTAAAAAAGTTATTGCATTAGTGTTACACTTTTCACACCAAAAACACATCTAACAGACACACTTCATGAAACCATATCTGGTATATTTGTTTTATTTCTTATTGGTTTATTTTATTGGTTTATTTCTTTCTGTTCTCCATAAACTCAGCTGGCTCTTAAGCTGCTGAGTGGTCCTCTGGGTTTAGCCACCAGTCTAGTGTATAGAGAATAATAAAAGTTTTTCACTGAATCTGCACTTTGTTAGATTAACTTTGTAGCATCCTTCCTCTGAGGAGAGCATAGCCCAGCCTGGCTCAGTGCACTGAGCTTAATATTTCCACTATGTTAGCCCATGATTATTTGTCATTAGTAACTCAAGATGAAAATTAGCTTGATTGCACCTGGTACTCTGAAGCCATATCACGCAAGCAGCAGACATGTATTATTAGAAGAGAAATTAAGTCAAAAGATTGTTGTGTGCTTTGAGCATTAGGCCACAGCAATTGGTGTGTCAGTTTAAATCAGACACTGATCATGTCAAGCTCTGATGTCTGAGTATCATGTTCACACTGCAAGTCATGAGGCCTCAGAGGAGAGATGGATTGGCGATTCGGAGTAGTTTTTGATTCTGTGTGTATTACTGCCTTTGCATAGTGAATTAATCTTGGTCAACACCATGTCTGACTTTTAGAAAAAAAAGGGCACTGCTTGCCTAGGGATCATTAAGTGTTAACACTTACACTACAAGTAAAAATGATGGTATATTTATGTGACAAAAGCATGAACTGCACATAGAACTGTTTAGGGTCTTAGTCTTACTCTTGTAATTGGTAAATGCATTTTGAATGTGAAATATATTTATGAATTATATTCAGAGATATCAACAAACAAAGCAGGCTGAGACTAGCCAGCCACTCTCCTTGTCAGGTATCAGGAACAGACAAATAGTCAGGAAGGCAAGATCAATTTCCGCCAGCTTTGACTATTCCTTATCAGGGGAATTTGTTATTCTCCCATCTGGTCAGAGGTACAGGCTGCCCAGGGCAAAGTGCAATAGGTATAAATTTTCCTTTGTTCTGAGTGCAGTAAATGCACTTAATCATCTTTATGCCTTATTGACTGCAGTACTGTAGCACTTTATCTGTTTATTTATTTGTCATTGCTAAATTCACATCTTTCTTTTCTTGGTTGTATTTGGTCAGGTTGTTTGCAATGTCTTGTCTCCTTATGTGTTGTGTTTGTGGGTTTTTTTTTTTTTTTTACAATTCATATAAATCAAATTTCCCCTGAGGGACGATAAAAGTCTGAATTGAACTGATCTGGTACAGAGTGCTGTTGTGTAACCTGTAACCTTTTTGCTCCACCTTCAAGGTAAACTTTACTGTACCGATTAGATTGTTACAATCACCTGTGTAACCACAATAGTGCCATCATATTATGTTTGCCACGAGGCTGAGCTCATTACAGTTAATCATTTCATTTTTAAAAAACTTGACATTTTGCAGGAAAAAGTTACAGGAGAGCATAGGTTATGTGATAATAGATATAATAAACATGCTACCTCAGAAATCTTTTCTTCCTCACTACTTCAGTTTAGCACTTAGGAAAGGGTTAGTCCATTAAACATATGAGGAAATTCCTATTACATATTTCCTGTCTTGAGTTGTGTGAAATCTAAAGATAGGTAAGATAGATAAGTTTAGCTAAATAATATATATGTGGAAAAAACATACACATACACAGATGGAGTTGGTTTTTAGATTTTGATTTCTTCATTACTTTTGAAACACTCACAGTGGACACACTTCTTTTATGTTAATGCCCACACAGGGTTGGTGTTAGCTGGTTGACAGGCAGAAAGCAGTGGGTGTATGCTGTTTTTTCATCCCAGTTTCATGACAGTTTTGTGCAATAATTTCATACAGTGGGATATAATGAAACTGCATTGTCTCGGGGTCATGGCTCTAAAAGCCTAGCTACTCAACAGGCTAAACTAATGTTCATAAAACTAAATCACACAGAGAAGCACATAAATGTGATTGGTTGTTGACAGCTGATGACTGCATAAAGTTTTGGACATTTTTTGTTGGCATCCACACATTGGCTGGGTTCCCATGCTCACTTAGCTCTGTAGGATATGAGAGTGTTCCCAGTGCCTTGTTGATCATGTGTGACATGTTGTTTAAAGTGTGAGTGAGTCATGAAATGGACCATGAAGGGAAAGAGATGGAGGTAAGTGATGAAGAAGACTCACTAAATTTTTGCCTCAAAAATAAAAATTAAGGTAAATCCTGTTAATCTGGGTCTTGCCTGTGGTAACTGCTGACATTGATGAAGATGAGACAGAGTTATTGGTCCAGATGGTTCTGCTGAGCATCTCAATGACATTGATACCCCCAAAGAAAAACCACATCGTCTCCTCGTGCAGAAAAACCGCAGCAATCTATGTTGAGCTGTTGTGATTGGTAATACGGTACAGCTGTGACCATGAAATCAGGACTTAGTGTAATTAGCAACTTTGAAGCGGAGATTTAATACCAAAATCTTTGACAAAATACCAGGGGATCTGGTGCTACTTAATGATAATCTGATCTCCAAGCCTCTCTTGTCTTATATTTTCCTTCTCAACAACTGTGCCATTTTGGGGCAGAGATGGGAGCTGGGTTCCATTTGAATCGTCTGTTCGCGAGCCAGACAGAAATGCCACGATGCAATAACCTCAATTCCTATTTGTAGGAGGGAGACCAATATGACACATGCACTTTTTGAAAGAAAATATGGAGCATATAATATTACAGTGTTATTAGGGTATTTTCCCCTGCTGTAAATAACTCAGTGTTGGCCCCATACAGCTTTAGAATTGAATGCATTTGCAGTGGTATATTTACTTGAGGCCTTTGACAGATGCCATGTTCAAACAGTTCTCGAGATGGCAACAAATTTCTTTTAGTCCTTTTTCGTAAACTAAATATCTACATTGTTTCATCATGTTCTTCTTCTTCTTCTTCTTCTTCTTATTATTATTATTATTATTATGTTTTTATTATTATATTGTTTTTTTCCTTCAGCATTACTCTAAACAATGCATGAGACTAAAAAAAAAGATATATTTAACAACAAAAATTTACATAATTTAAACGACAAACTGCACACTTGAATAAGTGACATTAGTGTCCAAATTAAAAAAAAAATATTCATCCAGTTTTGAGTCAATATTTCAGCCACCCTGTCTTTGAAAAAAGGGCTAGAACTATAAATTTACAGTGTTAATTTATAATTAATACATGAAATGAAAACAAATAATAGAAAACTTCGGCTCTGTCATCTAACAGGACTCGTTAAGGAACACAATTCTTAATGTGTTCCAAAAAATGCTCCATCATTAGATTTAAAACACATTGGTTCCTGTGCAGCTGATCTTGTCTTGTGCCTCAGATCCAACACATGATTAACGCTAAAGATTTAGGGCTTTGCTGAAACATTCAAGGCTAACTCTAATGGACAAGTCCGTTTTTTGCACATTAAGCCTTATAATAAGAATATTTACAATCACATACAATGTTCTACAGCATTATTATGAACAGTGCAGTCATGAGAGCTGGAGCTCCTTACTGACATCACCGCTAGCTGAAAACAACGGAGGGAAAGGAGCATGCTTTAAAATCCGTTGAAAAAAGGTCGTTTTTTAAAACGACATGTTTTTTGCGGATTGTTGAAGCATTTGAAATGCCCCTAGGTTTTTTACTCATCATTGTACAACACAGGGTTGCACCTTACAAAATGAGAGTTTGTAGTCCGTTATGCCACACACATACGACATATACATAGAGCTGAAAAGGGCAAAAAATATATCCAGTTATTCAGGCCTACACATATGAGGCTTAGCATAATTTTAATCGGGATCTCATTCACTCACTTTCTTCTCTCAATCAGCTGATCAGGGGTGTTCTCTCCTAGTATCACGAATCAGTCTCAGACACAATCTCCATCGACCAATCATTGTTGCTCTGTCAGCCTTAATAATCTGTTCTCCCCTCTGGCCTGCAGCTGTCATTTCAGGCATCCTGATTTCTGCACCCTTTTTTATCACTACCCAAAAGGGATTTGTCATCCACAATCACTGCATCTACCTCTTATTTGTTCCATATGCCTTTTCTGTCTATCTATCTAGCTAACTATCTATACACACACACTCACACACACACACAGAGATAGATAGATAGATAGATAGATAGATAGATAGATAGATAGATAGATAGATAGATAGATAGATAGATAGACTAAAGACTACCTATCTATTACAATTTTCTTCACTATGATTATGTCAATAAATACCTTGTTTCCTTTCAATCTTAGTCTATCATGATTGAAATGTACATATGCACGTATACACTATAAATGGTAGCAACATGATAATATGTTTGCAAAATCTTCACCTTAAAAGTACGACATCTGAAAAACACTGTCTATCAACGTCGACTGCACTTGAGCAACAAGTTTTACTGATGTAAAACACAAACTCCCTCTTCCAGCAAAAATCCTGCACTCTGTCACTTCTGAAAACACTTTGCCTGTCGAGTGCAACAACTTCATACGTGCTGAGGCTTAGACAGGTCTCAGATGTGGGCACAGCAGCCTGTTAGGTAACATTTTGCCATTTCACCTTCATTTACCAAGACATTAATTAGGTGTAGACTTTAAGTTAAAAAAAAGTTTTAAAAAAGTTAAAAAGCATTTTGAACCTTGTCATCATTTAGTGTACACAAACACAACTCCAATCAAATGCAAATGTTGCTCTGTGTCTGCTGGAAATGTGTGTACTGACACGTTAGCTTTAAGAACTTGAAGGTGATTCTATGTCAAATATTGAAAAAGAAAATGCTCGTCGACTGGGCCAAAGAAACAATTGATACAGCTTTTACCTTTTTGTTTAAAAGTTACAATAAACATGATTCCAATACAGAGGTTATAAATCTAAAATTTACATTTGTCTTATTCCTTACCATTATTCCTTGCAGTACTAATCTTCAGAAACAAGTTGCCCTGTTTGGCCTCTCTGCATCTTTGTATTTGGAGGCTATCAAGTTGAATTGTTTCAGACAAAGCAATCCTTTTAAACCTGCAACTGGCTGTTTGTGCTATGGCTCTAAGCCGATGGTGACTCTCCACCAGCAATGTAAGCTGAGACCCTGCTGGCTGATGATGAGGCATTAAAGGACCAAATCAAGGCTCCACTTTGGGCTGAATTGGCTTGGGCTTCTCAACTTTCGCCCTCAGCTGTTTAATGCCTTCCTGGGGTAGTTGGGGCAGAGCTGCAGTGCAGGGAGGCCCTTAATGAAGGGCTTTCAGATGGAAAGGCTTTTTTCAGGCCTTGCAGCACTCCTATCAACCCCCTTCTTGTCTAAAATAAGAGAATTATCTAAGCCTTGTTCAGACCCCCAGCCTCACCACCATGTCCAACAAACCAAAGTTTTAGGCCCCCACACCACCCTTCTCAAATCCCCTGTCCGATTCATTTTTCCCGTCAAGTGCTGTCCATGTTCAGTGAAGCTGTGACATATTTATGGCCAGCCAAATCCTGCTCTAATCCCACCCCTGATAATAACAGCTCGGTAACTGTTTTCCTTAAACCTGCTTCATGAGCACAGTCTAGAGTCCCACAGACCCCACCTCTGTGGATATTACTTGGTAACCTAATTTGCACTTGCTGTATGTAATGCACACCAATGTACAGAGGGAGGGAGGTAGCTGCACAGGTCAGTCGCAGGCTCTTGCGTTGTGTGGGGGTGGCTGTAAAAAAGAAAAAAAGAAAAAAAAGGATCCTGTTTGCGTCACGAAATGTGCACCTCGAGAGGTTGTGGGGGCAAAGGCAACAGCAGGGCTACCTCAGCGAGTAACGAGGTGTTGTTGGATCTGTTTTTCAGAGTCGAATTACATCAGAGCTCATGAGAGCCATTGTAAACATGAATAAACTGGAGTGTTCTCCAAAACGATATTTGAGAGAAAACAATAATACGCTTGTACAGAAATGACGTCAAGGCGTCATTAATACTGTGTTTTAAAAAACATTCTAAAATTTCTGTTGGCAGTGATAGAGGTGATTTAACATTTTATTCTCCACTAAAAACAAAAATGTAATGGACATAAACATGTCGCTGCTCACACTGCCGATATCATGCAGAGGAGATTTAGATCCAAGCGAAGAGTTGGTGGTTTTATTTAAAGTTTAAGGTTTAAGTATGGTTTAAGGTCTTGCCTACGGACACAAAATGGAAGGAATTAAAGGCATAACAGTGAAACAAAGTGAAAGGGCTAATTTAAAATTAAAATAATGTCTGATTAAAAACATAGGCTAATTAAACCAAATTCTTAAATGTAAACCTGGGCCTGTATTCACAAAAAAATCTTAAGGCTAAAAGTAGCTCCTAACCTGCTGATTTGGAAGCAACTCTTTCAAAGTCAGTCCAAGTTTTTAAAACCTCTAAATTTTGGGGGTCTACGAGTGTTACACAAAGCATTTCAGCACTAAAACTGGCTCCTAAACCAATGAAAAGTTAGAAGTCCTTGAGCAAATCACGAAAGATCCTAAGGTGGCTGCTGCCGACAATCTGCCTCATAATCGGTTCAGCATTTTAAGGTACCGCCTTAACTGTGAGGGTATTATGATCTTAGTGGAGCTAATCAAGTATTCAATCACTTCACCAACAAACAGAAACAACCATGGTTATTGCAGTTGAAACACTGAGACTTCTTATCAAAGAGCTGCATGCAGGTTGACAGCACATTTGACTAGTGAGTGACTCAACTCAACTTTATTCATATAGCACCTTTCATACAAACATTCAGCTAAAGTGGTTGAACCAACATGAAGAAAACAAGGAATGAAAAAGAACAAAGGATAAAAGCAAAATATACAACAATAAATAAAACATTTGCAAGATATAAAACAATATAAATGATTGAAAATCAGAACAATAAAACTATTAAATGTTAAAATAGATGAATGAAGTAAATATAAGTAGACAATATTATTCTTTGTTTCATCTTGAATTAGCTTGCATTTTATTTTAAAATTTTTATTTGGATATGGCAACATACCTCAAAGAGCCAAAGATCCCAGACAGCCAATCAGAGCTTCATGAAACATGACATTATCAGTCGCAACAGGGTCAACCCCGTCCTTTCTCTTAGGTTAAGATTTCTCTCAGTTCCTTTATAAAAGTTCCTCTCAGCAGCTTTGTGAAAAGGTTTCAAGATAAAATTCTTAGTTAGGAACTTTTCACGACATTTGGGAGTCCTCCTAGCGCCAAGTTAAAATGTTCTGTGGATTTTTTTGTCTCCCTCTTCTGGCAGTGAGAGTGATATCACAACCACTGTTGACCTCCATGACACCATGGCCTCCACCATACTCCCATTTGCTGCCGCAAAGTCTTTTGGAATATATGATAAAATGTTACATCAATGAGCAACATGGTTTCTCCCTGAGTACCACAAAAGCATATAATAATAATAATAATAATAATAATAATAATAATAATAATAATAATAATAATAATAATAATAATAATAACAACAATAATAATGATAATAATAATAATAATAATGTAATAATTTTACAGAACAAAAATCAAATGGCAGGCATCCAACTTAAAAAGGGCAAATTTGGATAACTAGACAGATTAAAAAAAAATCTTGGAAGTACATGAAGAAAAAGCAAGACAAATTGATCTTAAACTGCTTCTCTGAGTGTCAACACTCAGTCCAGTCCCTACCAGTCCAGTGGAGGAGGGTTCCAGAGTTTAGTAGCTATTACCTCAAAAGCACTGTGTCCTGTAGCCTGCAGCGAGGAAGAAACAACAAACCCTGATCAGTGGAGCTTTGATTTCTGCAGGTTTAATACATGTCTTTATACATGGAACCAAAGCTACATTCATAACTTTAAATTTCATGTTACAGATTTGATTGAAAGTAAAAAGACCTTTAGGTTCAAAGTCCTAAAAGTCAAGATTAAAGGGAAGGACTAAAATGAGGAAAACAGACAAAAATTTAAAGGGTCATTCACTTCGGTCAATAAAAAAACAAAAAAAACACTAATAATCTCACTAATCTTTTAGCATTATCTGCCATGTAGCTTAAAGTTTAACAAGATGTCATTTTGTTCCATTTTAAGTGATTGGTCTATTCTAGTCCACACTGAGCAAACTGAACAAAGTGGGCTGATTTGGCATGGTTTAGAGTAAGAGATCTGATTTGCTGAGTGCCTGATTTCAGATAAAGGAATCCAGGAGGGTCAGATGGGGAAAGCTGTTTGATTCTCTGAAGGAGAAACTTTCACACCTTAGCTGTCGGTGAAGAGAGAGTGGGTGAGAGATCACTGGCTTCCTCTGGACGTCAGCGTTGGTAGTCCGGATGCCTGAGAAATCACAGAGTCCCTCTCTGTGGACGGTTGGTGCCATTTCAGGCACGGTGTTTATTTTCACTGTTTCACACAAGAATTTTAATTCATTTCATCGTCCTTTCATTTTTCTCTGCGACGCTGACTGTTTAAGGATACCCTGGCTCTTTGGGCAATTACTGTGTCAGGAAGAGTGAGCTTAAACATCTGCAGCTGCTGAGGGAGATTTAGCTGCATCTTGAAAGCTCCTTCATCTGAACCAGTGTTATGTACAAAGCTCTGTGCAAATCATTCATCTCTGTCATCACATGAGGAGAGATGTGACCTGATGGCCTGTTAGTGATTTAACCTGGTTGAACACATGAAATAATTTAGAAGAGAAGAATAAAGTATTGTCCTTAAAAATAAAAAAGTATCCTCTTGCCTCCAAATAATGCCATTTGGCCTTTATCTGCAGAACAACACCTCCGTTGAAAAATTTCTGCAGGCCTTTTATTTGCCAAACCACAGCCAGAGAATGAGTGTGGATTAGCATTCTTAGTGGAGAAATACCTCCCTATTACCCTTTTACATTATGACAATTTCTGGGGCGATGCCTTGCAAGTATTTCTTTGTTCACGCTCTGTGCCTCTCCTATAAGAGCAAGTCAGCTGAATGCACATGGGCAGTGTCAGCCGTAATTAGCTTTGACAGGGGCATTTAGTGGTTGTAATTCAAATCTAATTCAGAACATCTTAACCCTGAAGTCTGTCAAGACACTTGAAATGCACTGCAACACTCATGGTCCCAATCAGGTCTGCGTTTGTGTGGCTGCATGCTGATGTGTCAACAAGGCCAGTAAGAAAAACAGGCGTAGAAAACTCACTTACAGTACAGAGCCAGATGGGTTCAGTGCAGCAGAATGTGGGCTGTTTAAATCCTCTCCCACAGAAAAAAAGACAAATACTGATAAATCTGCTTCAGATTTTGGTCCTGCCACAGTGATTACCTTTAATGCAGAAACCACTTTTAGCTTCATACTTTGTGCTACCTTTTGAACTCCTCTACAATACAACAAAACATCATCTTCAGTTGTGGAAAAGAAAACACACAGAGGTCTGGCTGGAAGAGAGGAGCACGGGGATGGTGGAACTCTGCCGACCTTCAGTTGAGGTGACTCCTAGACCTTGTACAACACGGAGCTTTGTAATCCCTTTGGACTGTACACACAACATTTAGCCCGCTACAAGGAACACTCCCGTACAGTGAAGGTTTGAGTTTGCTAAATAATTCTACTTTTGTTTCACTTTCTGTAATGCTAAGATTCTGCTCCAAAAAAGATATGTGCTGACATAAAAAATAGGTACACTCATTGTTTACTTTGACCACAAAAGTGGAGACAGAGGAAATGTCTCTGAAGTTGACTACAGTAAGGTCAAACAAAGTGCATGTTCTATTTTAACTTTAGAAAGAGTGTTTTTATCTTAAAATGTTTAGCCTTGACTGAGGCTAAATGGACTTACAGGAAACTGCCCTACATATGAAAGAGGCTGAAAGAGGTCATGGCAGGTCTCAAATTTAAGTCTGTTAAAGACAAGAAAATTGTTGCGTAAGTGTGACAGAAATTTTACATTTACATGTAATTATTCCCTTTAACTGTACAGTAAAGCCACAACAGTTTCAGCAGGCCTGACAATGGATCTTAATGGAGAACTGGATACAGGAAGCACCCCTGATTTTGAAGCCAGAAAGACATGCTGGCCAAACCGGAGTACTGCAAGTATGAC
>JAQLOL010000007.1:24759783-24771588 GCA_029783665.1 Naso thynnoides | reverse complement strand
TATTTCATGACTGTCCATTAGTCAGATCATCTTTTGATTCTGCTCAGACAAAAACACTAAATTTTAAGTTGTTCTCAATGCTGTGGCCCCTCACTTTTCACCATATGCTTCTTACTCTGCTCTCACTCAAATGAAAAGTACACATTGTTGGAATTAATGTTGGGTTGGAAAAAAAAACTGTATATACAGAGGAGAGGGAGGGGGGCTCCTGATTTTTACAAACTGCAGGCCTCCAGAGCTAAAAGTTGGGAGAAACACCCTTGTATGAGAAGTTTGAAGTCCGTGTCTTGTAATAATATATAATGCCTGCCTGGGTCATCTGCAGTGAAGCGGCGGCCGTGACCTGGGGCAATTACAGACAGGCATCAGTGAAGCCTTACTTTAGTCCTGCCACGTCTGAATTCTCCTGACAGTGCATATTACTCTCCTGTCAGGGCACAGCCACTGCATGCATATCTCGGGGCCAAAAGTCTGTAACTTGCAAACGTTTGGCTCACTTGGAAACTGCAGAACATTATAAATCTAATAGGGAGAAACACCTCGGCTTAAAAAAAGAGGGCATATGTCACAAACCGCCCTCGCGATACTTGACTTTTAAAATCAGAGCTTCAATTCCAGGGAAATGGAAGGGGTGGTGGGGTCAGCTGGAAATCTAACGAACATATCGAGTTGTTTTTACTTGCAGGCATGTTTCTCATTTGCGCTTCAATTTGTTAATTCAGCTAACACTCTCACGAAACATAGCTTTTCACTGTGAAGGTGTTTGCCAAGTAGATGGTGGTCATGTGAATTGGAACACTCAATAGGTGCTAGCTATGATTTTGTTTTTTGTGTTTGTTTTTTTTTAACTGTGTCCAGCAGCTCTGTAAGTAACTCTGTCTGTGTGTCATTTAGCTGGTTAGTTGGTTGATGCACAAAAATTTCCCGCTCTTTGGCGGCCATAGTTTTTACCTAGGAGGCTGAAAATTGGCATGGAAGTCAAGCTGTGTGTGTGTGTGTGTGTGTGTGTGTGTGTATGAAGTTGTGTGTTTGTGTTCATGCCAATTGGTTAAAAGGGGACCCGACAATGGGAGTGGCCTATTGCACATGTACACACACACACAAACACACACTTCCATTGGTCATAGCTTGCCCCACCCCTACATTTTACCCCCACCTCCTTCTACCACTCTAAAACCATTTGTTGTTGACTGTAGACTCTTGTGGGAAGCATCATTGCAGACAGTATTTTATTTATGATGCATCTGTAACTTTATGATGACGTGATGCCTAAGATGACACTAACACTTTTTGGCTGCTGGACGCAGCTGTTGCGAATTTGCGTTTGTTTTTCTTCCTATTGCACTTCTTATTTTCTGGTGGAAGCACTTCAAAATGTGAAAAAAGTTAATAGTTTTTCTGAAAGTTCATATGCAGCTGTGTCTATCTGTGTAATGGTCAGCCTGTACAATTTACACCATCCCTGTCAAACCACCCAGCAAGTATGACAGAAGGCACAGCCTACTGGTTCTGACAGTAAACCATATGATCCCTGTTTTCAATCCTGATGTTTTAAGATTTATTGGTGCCTTCCCGTGTTCATCCTGTTTTTCCCTCCCTATTCTCCATCCACCATCACACAGGAACTTATAAAGATTTTACAGGTTTCAGCAGCCATTTATTTGCTCCAGCTGCCTAACTCCTACTTTTATGGGATGGTAAGGATCCTTATCCTTAGGTCGCAAGGTTACAGCAGCAATAGTGAAGCCATTAGGCTAGGTTATGTGACAAAAATATTTGTCATAATCATTTTATTCACAGTGAGAATCTAATTCAGGGAGCTTGAATAAACCTAAACAACCTGTCATTTCCAATTTTAGAGACTACGTAGTTTTAAGGCACTATACAGTACACTTTTAGACCGAATTCCCAAAATCAAAGTTAAAATGGTTAGTCAGGAGGAAGCCAGGATTATAATTCAGGCCTGACACATATATTGCGATAATAATAATAATAATAATAATAATAATAATAATGAATAAAAAACATTTGTTTTCAGGTGCTCTCAATATCTAGTGACCTACACTCCCATGATTAAAGCTTCAAGAATAACTATTATGTTTTGGTTTTTTTGTATTTCTGTGTTTGTTGAGAGTTTGTTTTTTCTAAACTCTGACTAGCTCTGAGTAGCAGGAGATGCTTCTCCCTGACACAAAACACTATAGTTCTAAGCTTAGCATATTTTCAAGAGTTATTTCATGTATTAGCATCTAATTACAAAAAGCAATCCCCTTTAAAAGGTCAGTTGTTATTATATATTATATTATTCAACAAATTAAAGAGTAACCTTGTCCCTTACTTATTAACTTATCGATAATTTTGCATCATTTGATGAGGTATACTTGCCCCTAATTATTTTCACAATGTGCACATGCACTTGTTTGTACACATTCATGCAACCAATCATGCCGATATCTTACCATCAGGTTACAAGCATGCAGATATTTGAGAGCCTACAGCACTGAATGACCTTAGTTGCCCCATGTTGTTTTCCTTTTGATTTGCATGTCGTTTTTCTTTTTTACCAATCGCCTGACACTCTGAGTCAATCATCTGACCAGGGCACCGGCAACTGTCACAGTGTCTGCTAAGGCGCTTTGGATTACTCAGCAAAACTCACTTTTAAAGCAAAACTCCTCTTTTTTAAAATAAAACTGTCAATGTTCTGTGCCAACTGAGCATCTGAGTTTCATGTGTTTCAAATTTACATTTTGTCACAGAACTGAAATTATGCATAGTGTTTCAATTTAAAAAATGCAACGATTTTTAACATTAGCTATATGTTTTAGTTGCTTAACCTTAAAGGTGTCTTGTTGATCCATGCAGGTTTGTGTCATTGTGCATTTGATAAGAAAAACCAAATGGGAAGTCACTACTCAAAAGGCTGTACCAAAAAACTCCACAGGCTACCTTTAATGACACCTTAACTGATGTTTAATTGCCATAACCACAATCTCTCCCAAACCTTAATGATACAGTGGTTGCCATGCACATTAAAGCAGTGGTAAAACTGTTAACTCTGTTAAGACAGTTTATTGCAGCAAAGCCTACAACAACATGGAAAATATGCATAATTTTTGAAGAAAGATCAGGAGCTGTGTGATGCAGCCAGAAGGAGGCTATAATGTCAGACCTCAAGTGTGGCGGTCATAAAATGCTGCTGGTAGATGTGGTTGGATGACAAGCACAAACTACTCTGTAAGTGAAGCCTGCTGAGTCACTAGCAGCTGCTACATTTGAGCACTGAAAATGAAACTTTTAGGGGGGTGTTTCAGAATGTCATCTACTATGGTAAAGTGATTTCAGAATAATATTTAAAAAATGTTTATGCAAAAAGTATATGAGTGGCTACAAACATTATTTGAGGTGTGGCTTATTTACAAGAGTTCTTAAAAATCTAACAATGTTTTAAACAGGAAGCAAATTTTGGAAAAAAAACAAACAAACAAACAATTTGATCAGGAACAATATTAACTTGACAAGTAATATTTATGATACCGCTTGTCCACAGGTTCACCATGTTCATGATTACGTGTTCATCGGTTAGTCCTGGTACATGTTCTGTAATGATTGTATATTTATATGCGTACTTGTCTTTAATCTGGCGATGGATTACATCACACCCCTGTGATTTTTCAGTCACCCCAGGGACAGGCCTGGCAGTGGTAATGACCTGTGAGAGCTCGGTTCTGCTTTCAGGCAGCCTTCGTAAACCAATTTGACTTTGGTTGTCTCTCAGAGCCAGCCTGTTACACATAACTCAAACAAGTGGGGGTCTGCTCCCTGTGTGAGGTATTCTGGCTCTTGCTGACAAGACCAAGGTTGCCCATTTACTGTGCTGAGCACTCTCTCAGCCCAGACATGCTAATACCAAAAGGCTATCCTAATGGAAAAGGATAATAAAGCAATTTCTTTGTCATCAGCCAGACTTGGATGATGTTGAGCTGTTGTATCTGGAAAGGAATACAGTTTTTTTAAGGGTTTTCCTTTTTTTTTCCTGCCGGTCTCATCAATGCTAACACCCCAACCCTGCAACCCCGGTGCCCTAGAAAATAATTCAGATGAAGTGGTCCCATTTTAAGCCTATCCATCCCCTCCCATCCCCATCCCACTGATTTGTAGGTAAATCATGGCTGTCAGTATAGTAGCAACCCTGATTAAAGTTCAGGGGTTTAATAGATCATTTTAAATAACCCCCAAATTACTCCCTTCTCCCAAGCCGATCCACCTGGACCCCTGCCCTGGGTGCATGGCAGTTTTCAGCCGTCGCAGGGCGAGCCAAGTCCAGCCTTGTGGTTCCTGCCTATTCCCCCAGGATGGTGCGCTGCAGGCCTAGACCAACATTCTCAGCTGTGTTTAATCTGCTCTGAGACAAGCTGGCTATGAGAAAATGCAAAGGGAAAAGGCACTTGTGCACACATGCACACAGTTCCACACAACACACATGCATAAAGGAGGAGAGACATGGAAAATCCTGGACAGTAAATGCGCTTTGTTCACTTGGTTTAGCTGGAACCTGTCCAGAAACACCCTGACACACACACACACACACACACACACACACACACACACACACGCTCTCTCTGTAACACCCACACACATATACACAGACACACACACACACATACCAACTCCCAAAGCGACTGCAGTCAAATCCAATTAATGGTGTTTAACCATTCTAATCACACTTTAGCACATTAATCCTATTTTCAATCAAAAAATCTGAAGCAACCGCCATGTGGCCCAAGGTTTTTTCCTGTTATTTAGATTTTTTTTTCACTGCCACCGCAAATCAGACGAAACCCAGAGCCGGCTGCAGGCCCCTGCTTCAGCCTGCACTCTCACTGAACTCAGACTTTCAATCACTTTTTTTCCCTTCTCAGCTCATAGGTAGAATTTATAGCATGATGCTGATGCCTTCACTCAAAATATGTCCCTGCAGAATTTAACAATTGCCTCTGGTGAGGTAATAAGTTAAAGGCTTTTTATGAGGAAGTGCAGTTTTTTTTCCTTGATTATGTTGTATTATTGTATATTGTGTGGATACAGTCACAGTATCTTATCAGTTTGACATCCTAAGTCACCAAGACAGGCAGATAATTTGAGCCCAATCCATCTGCTATTGGAGCACCCCCAAAGGCAGGTCATGATACGGTATCTACAATCGTTTAATGCTCTTGGAATACATTGGAGCTGTGTAATTTCACCATGGATCTTCTGGAGGCTAACAGTTATCAAGAAGAGGGAGGTTTTTGCTTTGTGAAATGATGTCTTTGGGGTCCTTGATTGAAAAAGAGGGGTGTATGCCTTTTTTTTCTTTTTTTGGGGGGGGTTAAGACTTTCACACTGGCAACAGCGGAGGTGTTTAGCGCCCCCCAAAGTTCCTCCTGGAAAGCCCTAGAAAAATCACAGATTTAACCTCTCCTGGAGCTCTTAAAACCTCATAGCCAGGGGTCCAGTAAAAGGTGCTGGTGCACTGATAATTGAGCCTTGCTAAGCAAACAAAGTGTCAGAAATGGCGTTTTAATGGGCACTTTTCAGGGGCTTGCAGCAGCGCCAGTAGAATGCATGAGACATTAAGCTAATTGAGTTTTAGAGTAGATGTAAAACTGGCAAGAGTGATATTCAAAATTATGAAAATAAACAAAAGGGCTACTCATAGAAAAACAAATGGCTCAGAAGCTGAGTAAACTGAGTGACATCACTCAGCTGAGTCCCAGCTCAGCATGTGGGTAGAATGATGTAATGGGAGCTGGGGCTGCTCGCCTTCCATTGACTTCTCTAACCTTGAAGCTATTTGTACCCCCTCCCTCCCGACATACCCAGCCATGGTGTTTCTCAGGGAGGCATGTTTTAATTAATCATAGATTCATTAATGCAAACCTTTCAACTGCAACTTTTAGACACAAAACACTTGTGTTGGTATGACAGATTCTCCTCTTAATTTGATGGCTTAACATAATGGTGAGACAACAGACATTAATTCATGAGAATTTGGGTGGGAGGTCAGAGAGCTGTAAATGTTCTGCATAATCTCCTGTTACCTGCAAACACAGAAGTTAAACTTAGAGTCCACAGTTTCTGTCCTCTGTCTGTCTGAGGTTAAATTCAGGATTTGACAGAAACAGTTGGTTGGATTGTCAGAAGTCTCAACAATAAAAGTACTGTTTGGCTTTTCTTCCTTCAAAGCTTTGCTTGATTCTAGTACATAAATATTCAGGATGCTACCATGTTTTTATTAAATTAAATTAAATACCTATAAACTGCATGAATAAAGTAAAATGTCATCCTCTGTTTGTCCCCTGTGGAACTGCCTTCTAAAAGACATTTGTTTATGCCTTCAACAAAAAAAATTGTTGCAACAAAATTGTAATGCTTCAGATAGAGTATTGTTAACTCTGTGTTAGATTTACTTGTGTGTAATTTTTTAAAATTTATATTTTATCAGAGAACCCTGGAAAGTTGGATTGAGAGGAAGAGCTTGTGTGTGTGTGTGTGTGTGTATGTGTGTGTGTGTGCGAACCTCTTTTCTTGCATGTGTATATGACTGCCGTTGTTTTGGTTACATACAGTCTTTCTAAGGTACAGGCACACAAGTGCATATAAAAATATGTTTATCGTCAGTTGGTAATATCAAATATTCCCAGTTTTTGTGAATGTGATGACAAAATTCCTGTGTAAATAAGGCATGATTTTCAAATACTTTTAATACTTTTAACACCTTTATATACTTAATAAGTCAAATCTAAATGTTAATTTTGATTTAAAATTATATAAGGGTTTAAGTTAACATAACTCAGAGCATTGCTGGTGACAGAGATGGTTTGAAGACACCAAACAAAGGACATCTTACAGCACATAGCAGTAGTGTAATAGCTGTAAAAGCTGTAAAAGTGTGAATATGAGGCCATAAGTAAACCCACCATCTTAAACGAAAAAAAAAGTCTTTATCGTCACAACAAATTATACAGAGTACAACGCAGTGTGTTCTCTGTATTTAACCCATCCCTGAGGAGCAGTAGGCAGCCACCGTACGACACTGTGGGAGGGCAAATTCCGGATTTAGGACAGTGCAATGGTCAAAAGCACTGACAGGAGACCTAGATATACCAGAGCACCCAAAGAAAAGCAAACATGTGGAGAACATGCAAACTCAACATGAAAAGGGAATAAAACCTTCTTGCTGTTCAGGCAACAGTGCTTTCCACTGAGCTACCATAAAAAAAGGCTTCACATGAAATAGCTAATTAAGACTACGTAGTGGATAACAACGTGACATATTACTAACTGTATATTAAATCTATTGTGCTTACTTAATCATCTCTACCTGAGGAACAACTCTGGTTGAAACACATCATGTCCAAATAAAATATACATTTTTTCACAGGCACAATATTAATTAATAATATATATAATTAATCAGCTGAAATTTAATGACAAAGTTCAAACTTTTCTTTGAAACATATTACATCATTTATTTTTTGCTTTGTTAATTTTCAAGATTTGGTTTAAACAACAGTGGGTCAGGGTTGTTTTTTTCTTTATTAAATTACTTGGTACAGTGGAGATGCTACTAGCACAATAGAGCCAAATCTCTCCTGCCATTTACACGGCTGTTTAACTTCGAAAGGAAGTGCTTTTCCATTTCTTTCAAGATAATTATGCTAAACACTCTGATATAATTTGAATGTTCCTCTACTTCTGTCCAGGAAGTCAATGAGAATTAATTAGTTTTCCATATCTGGTGGAGGTGATAAGGCAGCCAAATGTTCCTGTTAAAAGATTCAACACACAAATACAACAGCAGGAGACATCAGTCATTTTTGCTGAATTCTGACCAGTACTGCCTGACATCACCTACACACAGAGACAGAGGTGCCCTGTACTCATGGCTTGTTTTGGTCTGTAACAGCTGTGGACATTTTCTCATGTCTGTTTTTCATTTTCTGGGTCTTTGTTTTGGGAAGACCCCAGGCAGTGTGGAGACTGCTGGTGACCCTTCTCTCCATTTGATCTTGGATCCGGACTGACATACTGGTTCCAGTTCCACAGAAGCTCTGTGGTACTGGAACCACAGAGCTTCTGTGGTACTGAAACTTGGCCTCTTAGAACAAACTTTTGCTCATATATACTGTAAATCATTACCTTTGTTCAGTCACTGAGCAGTCAAGAGTCACAGCGGGAAAGAAAAGCAAGTGAAGTAAACCACTTGTGGTTACTTGATCGAGGCTGTAGAAACAGCCTGAGCTGGCACAGGCCTTTTCGAAACCTTAAAGCAGTCAGTCCCAGCTCTCCATCCTTGCCAGACCATCTCAAATTTCAGTGTTATTTGAGATTATTATAAGTCATAGTAAAGGATACCACAATGTTGCATAAGAAATGTATTGTAAAATGTACAACAGCTCTTAAAACACTTTAAAGTGAGGCTATGTAAGAAAAACTGTCTTTCTCTTAAATGGAAAGTTGAATTTAGGAGCAATCAAAGCACACATGCACACACACACCCAACCTCAAACTGCTCATTTTTTAGTGTGAAGCACTACCAAAGCACACTGAATAATTCGGTTCTCCCTCCCACGTCTGCCTTGCAGATGAAAAGTCACACTAGATCCACGACAGTAAATACATTTTTCCGCAGCGACAAAACCTTTGACATTGCAAATAGCTTTGCAGTGGCAGGCAATTTTAACACACTCATATGTCAAAACAAGCAATAAAAAAGTTTCTTATTCATACATGAGGTGTGGGAAATCTCAGGTCTCTGAATGAGAAATGAAAGTTGGGGAGTGCATATCAGGCACAGGCTATCTGTTACACATAGTAATGACTCGTCTCGTTCACTGTAATTCTGCAAATGCATTTAAGTTTTTGCGTTATGTCAGGTGCATGTAGCAAGCATAAAAACCTATAACAGTATGCAGGTGATAGATAAATAAAAAAATCTATTCATTAGTCAGCCATACCCTATGAATACTCCATCAGTACAATCATGCACCTCTGCATGTAGTGAATATTGCTCTTGGGCTCAGCCTTGGGAGCATTACATTATACTGATAGAGATGAATTGAGACAGAATTAAGGGGGCATACCTCCTGCTATAAAGCTTACTTTGTTTCTTATTCATTACATGTGGTCTAAGTTGCATTTGCTGTTATTTTTCCTCATGGCAGACTTTTATTTAGTTGCAAGAAATGTTTTTCTCTCTTCTGAAATGTGAATATGGCGTATTGTAGATATTGTGGAATTCAATACTTGATGTCATCTAATAAAATAACATTGTGCACAAATTATGATACCACGAAAAACGTTTAACACTCCCTAATATTGCCTCTGAGCCCTTCTTTGGCTTATTCAAAAAGAAGTTTCTTTTTCTGAATTTTCAGCAATGTTTTGCCAATGTACTCAGTGTGCAGATATTAGCTGTAGCCAGTGTACACACTGACTGTGTGTGGAAAGTGACAATTAGTTTTGTTTTTTTTTTTTACTGTCCCTGTATGTTCATGAGTGAAGCCACATCAGTAGTACCACTACCTCAAGCAGCAGCTAAGTAAATTTGTGACCTTACCATTGCAAGTTTTAACTGCTAGTCACACTAGATGACCAGACATCCCCAGAACCAACATATTGTATATTAATGCAACTTCAAGATGGCAAAAAAAAAATACATTACATTACAGGACCTTGAGTTAACATACAAAATTGGCTAAGGTTGCAGCGAACAATGTAGACCTACTGTCAAAAATGTGCAGGTAAGTTAAGCACTAAATCAAACAACCTGTATTGTTCAAAACTAAGACTGCGTAAAATAACTGAAAGTAAAAATGTGAGAGTTCAGTAACACTGTGTTAGTGTGCTATTAAAGTCAAAGATGCATGACACACTATTGTGTGGTAAATGAACTACACTTGTGGGCAGAAAGATAGGTAGGAAAACCACATCTTTAAGGAAAAAATTGTCATCGCAGTCAGGCCGGGATTGTACATCAAAGTTATGCTGCATTCACATGAAATTGGGCAAATGGTGGACGGCAGACGGCAGGAGACACCCTGTGAACGACATGGGAAAAAACAAACCATCTGACGGAATAGAAGGAAGGCAAAACAAGAATGACAAAATGTTGCTATGGTGATGTCAAATTATTAACAAAGAACAGAATAAAATACTTTTATGAAACTGTTTTGTGACAGTTATTTTTATCATAATTGCTCTAGTTATGCATGTAGCTGTGAAACACAGCTTTCTCTTCATTTTCTATTGCAAACTTACACAAAAAGTCAGCTTTTAGCTTTACATCTCGATAGGTTTTCAGACTGTGGTAAATACAATTCAGCATCTCATTGTCAAGTTTAGCCATGTTTTCTCCTCTCATGAGTCATTTGAGTATGGGATGAAATGATGCCATTATCTGAATCTGAAAAAGCAGCTCAAAAAAATGTTGAAGCTCTGTATTTGAATGTTTGACATATCGTAAAACAGGTTTTGCAAGACTGAAAAAACATTTGAGGTCTTACAAAAAGGGTTTGTTAGCCTGAGTGAACAGATTCACATCTCTGCAAACAGTAGTTTTTATATTTATCTTTAAAACCACAAAACCCTTTTGACACCGTTTCTTCCACAAATTTTCTGAGTTTCAAATATTTCACTTACACATTTTCAGAGATTCAGATCAGTCACTGTTCTCCCACAATCTTAACCTTATAGATGCTGGCCTGATAACAGATGTGCATATGTTCACTAAAAGGTTTTGAAATGTTAGTTGCAAGGGTGAAACTTTTATTTTGAAAGTGCATCTGCAGTTTTGAAGATTTTTTTTTTCAGAACTTAGTTTTCAACACCCACTTTTTAGAGATTTGACCAAACAGTTACAAGCTTTTGAGTCATGTGATTATTGGCGGTGTTCTCTTGCAAGTTTTGTTTGAGACTCAGAAACAGAAGGTTTGAAAATAAGAAAAAAAACCACAGGTGCCTGCAGAGAGGAGTATTTTGCTCTGAACTTACTGTTTGCTCCCTGCTGAAGTAAGGTCTGATCAAATGTCATATATAGCAAGCTGGTTGGGATTGACAGACTGCTCCACCAATGGCTGACACACATAGGGCTGTATACTATCCTGTTGTGGTTGCGCACTTTCTCTTTCACAAACGCGCTAATAACATCACAAGTCTATTAGTAGAGAGTACATATTTCTAATCTGTTAGGCTATATAGCATTTCTTTGGTAATTGTGATTTCACCTATATTACATAGGTCACCATCTTAATTCCAAAACAAGACTCTGGTGGGAGGACACCCACCATTTCTGCATTAACTGCATGGATAGCAGGTAGCAGGAGACAGTTGTAACCAAGTTTAGCTGCACTTCTGCCATGAATATTACAGTACATAAAAAAACCCTCTAAAATCATGGAGAAATAAATAACATTAGCAACAAAACTAAAGATTTCCTTCACATTTTCCTCAGGTAAATGTTACAGCTGTTTATAACCCATGGCTTTGTAACATGATGTATACTCAGTACTTATACTTAGAGGTCGAGCCAGAAGGATTTTATTAAAAAATAAAATATAGACATATACAAAAGTAATGCTGCTCAGTCATCACTTCTGGGCCTCTGTATATGTTTACTGGTGAATGTCTATGGAGACACACTGCCCTCTGTCTGTATTTTGATGTTTTGGCTGACTCAGGACCTGCTCGGGATGAGTTACCGTAAAGAGCGATGTAGACATGTGATAAATTTTTAAGTAACCATAGCAATACTGCGCTTCT
>JAQLOL010000007.1:24744098-24759683 GCA_029783665.1 Naso thynnoides | reverse complement strand
AGGAAATATCAGTTTCCTCCTGGGAAAAGTTTGGGCGTCTCGCACTGCTGCCGCTGCTGTCCAGGATGGCGAAGTGATGAAACTTGCAATGCACCTTGCCTCGCGACGCATTTAAAGGTGAGGAGAGGAGCTCCTTTGATGAAGATCTGAATCGGCTGCGTTAATCCCACGTCACGCCTTTCTCTCCTCCTCCTTTCTCACTCACGCCTCCCCCCCCTTCGTCCTTTCCCATTTGCGCCGGTAGGAGGGACAGGTGGAGTGCCTGCGCTGGGCTCCGCCTGACTGTGCCATGCACGAAACTTGCAAAATGCACCTGGACACACCCCATAGACTGCGCCCGGTCTACAAAACTAGGGCCCTATTTCTACTTCCAATGATCTGAAACATCAATTACACCTACAGAACATGTTTTAAGCAAAAGCATGTCTTTCCTAAACGTTAGAAAATAATCATTTAGGGAATAGGCAGAGTGGGGAGTTGAATAGAAGGTGTAATCTTTAGTTTTGGGGTGGAATTCAACATCTACTATACCCAATTCTTGCATTATACTGTTAATTCTCCAACAAAGTGAACTATTCTGACTATTCCCTACGTGAAGAATCAGATTTAGGTTTAGTCTAACATTAAATCTCCTTCACATATCACGAGGCCCTTGGCTTTAGAAAACATTAATTCAAAAAATTTGCTTAAAGAAAGACCAATTTGCCCCAGGGGGAACGTAAACATTCAAAAAAGTAACCTCTGTTCCTTCCATTATTCCTCCAACCGTAATATATCTTCCCTCTAACTTCAAGCTTCACTTCAAAAGTAATTATTTCAGAAATCAAGACTGATACCCCCCTCCTTGCCCCCAATCTGTAAAAAGCTGAAAAAGCCTTATTATAACCTCATCTTTTCAGTTTAGTATGACCTAATTCAGAGAGATGAGTCTCTTAAAGAAAAACAATTCCCCCTTTTTCCCTTTTCAGTTTGTTCAAGACTTTATTGCTTTTAATGGGATTGAGAATGCCATTCACATTATATTACACCAACTTAATTAATTCAGTATTCATTATAGTTTTGTGGTTTTATCTCCCAACTTGTCTCTGAAGTAACGGTATCCCAAGTGCTACACAAACAGAACAAAAAGCCCCAACATGAACTTAAACTTTGGAGCTTTGAACATAATAACACATTAAACATAGAAGTGACGCCCTGAAATGGGGTCTTCTTTGTGACCCTGTTGTGGCCATGCTGTCCTGACAGCTCTGAGGAACAGTCTTCCAGAGTCCAAAAGCCAGACGAAATGTAAACAAACTACAGCATTTTCACAGTTATATTTGAAAGAGTACAGTTGTTTTAAACAAAATATTGGCACCTTATATTTAACATGCAAAATTGTCAGTCTGTTCGGTCCTTTTCCCTTTCAGTCACTAGGATTCACACTGGTGAAAAACACAAAAGTACGCTTATCTGCTCATGTTGCAGAGAACAGGTCATTTACATTCTCCTAAAAGCATCCAACTTCTCCTTATATCCCGAGTGTGCCAGATCTGTCTCAGCATCTTTTCCCTGCCAAGGGAGATGTATGTCAGGTCAGACGCTTGATTTTCTCCTCCCAGGTCTCCGGCGGCTTGAACACCTTCACTGGTAGACCCCTCGCTGCCATGACTTGAGCTGCCTCCTCAGCCGAGTTGTAAAGTCGGGTTCCATCTTGAAAGAATACTCTCAGTTTGGCTGGGAATGCTGTCTGGAACTGTATTTTTCGCTCCCTCAGCACCCATTTAACCTCTGCATAATCCTTGCACTTTTTCAGCACCACGGGCGTGTAGTTGTGGTCTATGTTCACCCTTTTCTCTTTGAAAACAGAACCACGTTTCTGCCACACCATCTTCACGATGTCCTTTTTGGTGCAGTGGCTGGCAAACTTGACCACTCTCAATCTGGGTGGTGCATTGTGGGAAGGTCGGGATTCAAGGGCTCAGTGCGCCCTTTTGATGCTCAGTTCAGCGGAAGGCGGAAGTTCCAGGTTTTCTTTCAATAACTTTTAAGGAAATCACAGATGCTGAATTTTCCTCTGCCCCTTCGTAGACACTGTGTATTTTAATATTATCCCTCCTGGATCGACCCTCCTGGTCCATCAGTCTTGCTTCCAGGTGAGTCTGTCGCTTTAGCATCTCCAGCAGGGCACCCTCCACTCCTTGTAATCTCTCTTTTGCCTCGGCAATACGTTCTTCTGCCTCGTTGTTCTTTCCTGCCTGATGTTAGTCTTATTTATTTTTTCCTTAATGTCCTTCGACGTGACACCATTCTCTTTGCAAAAGTCTCTCACTTCTTGAAGAATCACATCCGAGTTTGTCATATCCTCTTCCTTGCTTAACCTCACTGTAACAGGCTGGCTTGTGCTAATGCTAACACTGCCTTCTTCCTCGAGCAGCTGTTATATGCCCTTACGACGCATTAATTTAAACTCGAAGCTATAACTGGCCAAGTAGTAGGGGCTTTAGAGAATAGCTTGGGGAAGCTGATGGATTAGCGTGCCACTATCATGACTGTTGGACCGGAAGTCTTAATTTTTATATTTATACAGTATCATCTAGAGATAATGATCATAATTTGTAGTCTTGATTTTTAAAATCAAGGTATTGAGTGAAGATACATACAAGCAAAAGAAGTTTCTCTGGGCTACACTGACTGCAGAGGAAAAAAAAACCCATCTTTGTCTGAAGTTGGAGGAAATGCAGCGATATGAAGGCCTATTCAGTTTCAGTGTTAGGTTCTGCCACTTATAATTAAACTTAAAGCAGCAGAACAGATCCCCTCTCCAGCTGTGCAGTGAACTTACACACACACAGACACTCTTCTTGATCTCATCAGTTCAATCTCGATCATTTCACAACCGGATAACCTTGAGTGTAGTGACACAACACTCATGTGCGAAGAGAAACCATGTCAATTGCCAGGCTTGAAATTTGGACCTGATTGCACAGCTTCATGCTGACTGCAATTGGCTACACTTGAAATTGATGGCAGACTGAAACATAGCGTCTTGTATGCTAAATGCAAAAGACATTACTTTTAACTCATCGTCAACCCTCATCATAAAGGCTTTTACAGCTGAACTCAAAGGGAGATTGGTTAAAAGGAGGAAGAATAGTAATAATAATAATAATAATAATACATAAGTTTTATATAGCACTTTTACAAATGCTCAAAGACACTTAAAAAAGTAAAATCTAAATGAATACAAGCCTGACTCATTGTAACCATCTCTCCTTTAGTAGCCTGTCAGAGGCTTTCTTAAGTTTCCAATGACGCTACAAGCTAAGCAGAGGCAGTGGGAAAGGCATATGAGCTGAAGAGTAGAGTTTCCATCCCACTTACCATGTGGTGCCCTTACCGGGCCCAAGTCCATTGAATAGCCACGTTTATCCTATTACACCAGTCTGCCAGGATCCACTTCATACACTCACAGTCGGAAAATATGCAGTACGGTGGAACTGACAAAAAGCCACAGTTGTGGTGCACATCATTTCTATTATAATTCCCATTGATTTCTGGCTGCAAAGCATCTCAGACTGGCTTAATACCTTTATCAAATCCTTCTAAAAGTGTATAATTTTCCGTAATTGCTTACACTTGTAGCCTACTTACATTTACATTGACAACCAAGTGGTGGCATGACTCCAGAGAACACACACTGTCTCTCCAGTGTTTCCTTGTGTTGCCAGCTTATTTATTCTGTATAGATTTAAGTGGCAGCTGTGGAAAAGGGAGGAAAAGAGTCATTCTCAGACCGTTTATAAACTTCATATAATTTTTATTCACACTGTTCCATTGCTGAGTGAGAAAATCAAGCCGGCTTTAAGATTGTTACAGCTTACACTTATCTCACAGAGACTGAGTTGAGAAACTGCAGAACATTTACATCATCCATGTAAAAGACCAAATAACACTAAAGCTGTCAGAAATATTTTGGAAAAATCTCTTAAAGCCCATAAGACTGAACATGATGAATGTACATTTTCTCTAAGCTGTAATCAGTGGCTGTAATATGGTGGACTGTCACTCTGCTATCGAAGATTTTATACAGAGGCCAAATATGATCAACACATTTCAAGATCTATAACAAAACATTAAAACTGTAAACAAATCCCTTAAACTGATATGAGTCAAACTTTCAAATCCTGCCTCTTTTTAGAGGAATTTTAGGCTATTTTAATTTAATTCAAGTGGTTGCTTTTATTTAAATAGGCTTTTCCAAAGTACTTTTGTTTGTTTGTTACTTTGTTTTGTTATTACAAAAGCCTTTCCCAGTTGATAGTTTGAGTAAGTAATAATACTTTTTATCTCAAAATCTGATTGTCAATAAAGACAAAAAGAACAGGGACAGTTATCTGGATGGCTTTTTAAGACTGAGGCAGCAGCAAACATTTAATAATCTTGTGCTTTATTTTGATCCATTTGGGTCTACAAAAGAGTTCTTTTATTATTTGTCAGCTTAATAAAAAATTATTTATTTATTATTTTGTTTTAAGAGAAGGTAAAAAGAAAACAAAATAGAGATATAGAAATAGAGATAGATAGAAATTGTTTTAATCAAACTTCTCTCTCTGAAATAAATAACTATGCCACTGACTTAGATTTGATTACTAGTGTGCAATATCACAAATGAACAGTATCTTCAAATCCATGTGTACATCTCTTGTTAGATAAAACTACTTGTTAAACTTCTTAAAAGATTGATTTCCATTGCTATCTGGCTTTAGTTTTTTGTTTTTAATATTTTTATAGGAAAAAAAAGAAAATGTCAAAGCCAGGTTTGCTGCAGTGGACTCGTCTTGGCAGGGAATAATTTCCTCAAAATAATAGACTTAGGACAAAAAAATCTCCTAACTTGTTTACATACATTGATCTGGTGATCTGCCCTAAAGTGGCTGTGCCCTGCACATAAAAGATAATTGGACTGTTGAAACTTATGTCAATATAGACATGTTTACGTGGTTCATTTTTTTCAATTCTACACTAATTCTCATACATGCCTTTTCACCCTTTAGGTCTTCTACGATAGAATTTTCCTTTTTGAGTATTTGAAATAGGAGATAATTCCAAGGTGTTAAGGGTAAAACTTAATTGCTGAAACATAAAAGGTTTTTTTAATGATCATAAATTTGCATTAGTTACAAATATTTAAGGTAAAACATAACAAATTTTTTTATGGAAATGAACCACATGTAAAAATAAATAAATAAATAAATAAAAGTAAATTTTCAGCCACATCTTTGGCATCATCCTTTACCTATGTTCAGTATGGACTTTGCTTAGTAATCATTGAGATTGTTTAGTTGATACAAAACAATGACACAGTGTGACCCCATGAAATCATAATTTGCTCAAAAATATCTTTAAAATGTAATAATAATAATAATAATAATAATAATAATAATAATAATAATTCGTACAATTGCACAATAGTGATTGAGCAATGGGTCATGCAAACAAAACAAAACAAAAATATTTCTAATTCAACCTTCACTACACACAGTGGTCACAATGTTTTGCAGAGGTTATACCGCCAGGCCAGATCATTTTCACAACCAGGCTCAATTTAGCCATTAATGTTTTACTTTAAGCAGCCAATTGAAATGTATATAATATATACTTAAACTGGCTATATAAATATTTATAAATACTTGTAAGTAAACCTACTGTTAAAATTGAAAAAAAATCCTACTAAGGTCAAGAATGATCCCTTTCAAATGTGGAAATTATACCACATTACATCAAAAAAATGCAAAGAGGTAATTAGTAACTCACTGCATTTAAACTGTCACAATTACTTGAGTAACTTTTTGGATAAGTTGTATTTGAAAGAGTAGTTTTAGTAGTAGTTTTACTTTTACCATTGTATGTCTGTGAAGAAAGAATGCTACTTTACTTTTGGCTATGTTCTGCTCGTTACTTTTACCATTTTTTTATTCAGTGCACAATCTGTTGCTATTTTTGACAGAGACTTCTTCATCCAAAGTGTCTAAGTGATCATGACCAATCAAACGTAGCCACTTAGTCACATGACGAAACACAAAATCTCTGTGGCAGTTATACACACACAGAGTAAGTGGACAACAACAATGTATTAAACAATTGGTGCTGCGGTAATTTATCCAGTTAATGCTAGATTAGTTTTGGCTGTGGACTGGCTAATGTTAGCCCTGTTGAAGGACCCACCACATTCCCATAAGTACTTTATTGGTCACATACACTGTGTCCAGTGAAATTTGGTCTCTGCATTTAACCTATCCTTGAGGAGCAGTGGGCAGCCATGGGGACCAAACCTAGATTCTGAGTCAGTACCTTGGTCAAGGGTACTGATTGCTTGAAGATGTCCACTTTCTCAGACAGTGCTAACTTGTACTTTTCTAATACCCCGAACAACTACTACAAAAGTTTTTTACTTCAAACCTTCTGCATAATCAGTTTAAGAGTGAACTGCATCACCATGTAATAAGTACTGTATATCTCACCTCCCCTTTACTAAGGCCAGAAACTTATCAATTATGCTTTCTTATTCAAAGAAAATACCTTGTGGGTACTGGATGTTGATCTTCTGAGCACAAGAAAAAGAATTGTTTTTTTTTCAACTGGGGGCCTTTAAGCTCTTTGTGATCTCATGGAAAATTTTGTTTTACCTGATGAGATCTTCCATAGCAATTCAGCTGAAGTATGCTTAGGCTGCCAGATCGCCAGATTTGGCAGCCTAAATCCGGTGAATATAAAGAATATTATCTTTTCAGAATTGGGTACAGCAAACAAAAATTGTACCCAAGTAAAAATATTGCTACTTAAAAATAATAATTACTTAAGTAGAGCAAAACTTGCGATTTATTGTTCAACTAATCAGAGCAAAACAAATGTAATCAAACAGACATTAAAAAAGGTAAAATACCAATGTGCAAACTGTCAAGTGTTGCCTGTGTTACCTGCCATGGGATAGCGAGGGAATTGGTGATCTTTGCATTCTTTAAAGGAGGTTCCTCAAAAGAAGAGTATTTTTGCATTTTGTTTGACTCTATTAAGTCTGTCTTCATCATCAGTTTGTTAGGGTGAACCCTTTGTTAACAGAAAAAATACCAATGAGGCTACCGGGGATTTATTTATTAAAATCTTGAGCACATAAGATCCATTGACATTGTGGAGCAGTATTGTTTTCTAACCACCAATACTGGTATTCAAGATTTTAAAAATTTTTTTTAAATAAAGCTACTTTTAAATTTACATGTAAATTTGTGCGGCCTGTTTTCCACCAAGTAATGGTTTTGATGCAAAACAAATGGTTGCAATCAATTCAGAATCCTGAAATTCTAAATTGATCATTTGACCCTTCACAAGCTACATGAGGCGGAGGTAACCATTTTAATTTTTTTAACGATCAAATCGGGTACCACAATTCTCAGCAGCTATCACAGATTTTCCTCCTAGAGTTGAATTTAAACATTTTTAAATGTTTTATTAGACACCTTTAGGAACACATTGGTGAACAAATTGTTTGGTAAGGAATTTATTCACAGATTTTTGCAATATTCCCTGACCATTCACACGTGCTGTTCTCTCTCATTAGGTTCAAGGATCTTTGGGACCCAGTTAGCTCACACCTTGGTCATTTGGAGTTTTTTGTAGATAACTATATGGACACCTCGCTGGGAGATACCATTGTGTTATTCATCAGTGTGTCAATATTGTGTTATGGATCTTGTCAGTGGTTCTCTGTGTGGCAACAGGGGCCTACCTCAGGAAAGAGGTCACCTTCCATACTCTACAAATTCAGCAGCCCACATCTTCACCATGCTTTAACAAGGGGTAGGCTACTCTCCACAAGTGTTGCCACTGTGTTCTGGTGGACCTCCTTGGGTTACAGGATAGAAACCTCTGGGGATTTTGCTTGTTCTTTACACTCAAAATGGTAAGGACTGCAGTTACGTAGAGCTTTTCTAGTCTTTTGACTACTCAAAGTGCTTTTACAATACAAGCCAGCATTCACCCATTCACATACTAACAGCAAGGTGGTTCTCACAAAGTACCAACCTGCCAATTAATAACTAAAACACACACTTTCACACACCACTGTAACAGCTATTGAGAGCAATTTGGGGTTCAATATCTGACCCAAAGCAACTTCAGCATGCAGACCAGAGGAGCTGGGGATCGAACTACTAACATTCTGACTGGACAACCCGCTCTACCTACTGAATTACAGGGTTGAGGAAATGTTTTTTTTCTTTTTCTTTTGCAAAGGACAATCTTTGAATCTGTGAAAATTTCAGAAAATGATTTAACAAACTTTGCTCTATGAATGTTAATGTTTTCTTGATAATGCATCGGCTCTTTTCAGCCTTCTCCCTCTTCATCAGAGCCAGTCATCTCATGCTCTATAATTATTTTCATATGGATGAAGCTATGAAAAAGCGGGTTTCATCAGCCACTCTCATTTGTCACCCACAGCAAGACAAATGGGGGAGTTGTTCATAAGCATGTACATTTTTTACAGACTACACAAAGCCCATACATTAAGCCAGCAGGGTTCACTGCAAAGGCTAGAGCTGGTTTCCTGCAGCCCAAGATCAGATTCACCTCTTTGATTTTTTAATGTGTAATGCAGCCAGCAGCTGCTGAAGCCAGTGTCAGAACGGCTTAATTCTCTTTCAGAGGAGTAATGATGAATTTGGTGGAACACTCTAAGTTACAGCTCAGTTAATGTGAACACTTTATAAAATGTCATATGGTTTTATTTAGATAGAAAATAAACAGGCTATCTATGATACTCTTGTTGGTATTAAGTTGACCTTGGATATAGAGTTAGATGTAAAGATTAACAAAGATATTTGACATATTAGCTTAGATGAACGAGTGAGATTAGATGTAGATACAACTAAGTTGAGGGACATGCAAAATGAGATACACAAATACATGTTAGCTTAAATAAGGACAGACAGTAGATCTTTAATTAGACAGATAACAGAGACAGTTTAAGTCCAAGCATAGATAGATGCTTCTTATCCTAAATGTGATGATGAGCAAAAGTGCCTTTACTGGAAAAAGACAAAGTAAAACAATGTTACAACAGCAGATGAACTGTTTTGCATGAGTTACAAAGTCAGAGTTACAGCCCCCCCCAAATGTATATAAACTGGGGTTATTATTTGCACCCATTAACAGTTAATTTTGCAAGCTGTTTGATATTTATAAGTGGAAGTGTATCTAATAAGTACATCCTGGTGGATTTAAAATGCTAATAATAACATCTATATCTTTATCTATACATCTCTGTATACCATCAAGATTTTGGCTTCATTGCTTTAATAAACCCATGGTTAGCACTGAAAAGCTTGAAACTAAAGCAGCAAAATGTACTATTTTATATTTTTGAATCTATGTTTTTCCTTCTATCATGTGTAAAAAATATCTGCTTTGAAAAGGTCTTATATTGACAAAAGTGTGGGGTCGAGGGGAAAACGCTTTGAATCAGTAACAATACTGACAGTTCAAATGTAAATTATATCATGGTTCAACCTTTTTAGTTTTACTTTAAGAATCTGGGAATTTTTGATGCTACTGGGGTAAAAGTAGAAAAGTCATTACAAAAACAAACAAAAAAGTCTGGGTTGGTTTAAAATGTCAAAATACAATTTTCAGTGAAAACACTTACCTCTTTATTGCAATTACTTTTAGGATTTCTTCCACCTGCATAGCAGCTCTTCACTTTCTCTAATGAAAGCACTTTGGTTTACTGACAGCATTTCTGTCTATAATTATTAAAATAAAATACAAAATATATACACACATGTGTGAGTCTTTGCTCTCAGAGAAATGTTACATTTTGTTTTTAACCACAGGTCCATTCTCCTTATTTGTGATGGTTTAGCCAAACCGGTCCTCAATAGTTCCATTTAACACTGGCCATTTACCTAGTTAACATGTATTGCTGGAGAAATGCTTTTGATTATTTTATTTTGTATTATCTTTAAGAATAAGATATTTATCTTCAGATAAAGCAAATAGAAAACAGCAACATTAAAAGGCATTTAAGGTCCCATCCACAACCACATGTGTTTCCTTTCTCTCCCATCTAGATCATTCCAATCGTTTCTGCAGGCTTGGTCTAAATCCACACAAGGGGAGCATCAGAGCAGAGAAGACATCGAGATCCATAAGATTTATATTCTAACATGGCAACGCTTGTTAGACCACCCGTAAGGATCAGATAAGTGTATGTGGCAAGCCTGGCCCAGATCAGCATGGCACTTGGAATTACACTGATGGATATGTGCTCCTCCCTCCACCCTCCACAGCCATGAAACCACACTGTTCCCTTGTACAAGATTTCAGCAGGTTTTTTGCTCTCCACTGCGCTTGTTTATTATTGTTCCAAATGACAGAGTGCAGAGTTTAGAGTGGAGGAGTGGGGCTGATCATGGTAGTGGTGAGTTTGAGTGTGTTCCTGTTCTGGGTTTTCTATACTTATGAGAATCAAATGTCAAACCAGGGATCGGGAGAAGAGGAAAACCATCCAAGTTTGGAATATACTGGCAGAGGCTTTCACAAGTACAGTTATACAAATGTGTGTGTGTGTGTTCCACAAAAGAAAACAATCATCGTCAAACTAGACTACGCCAACTGTCAGGCTGCACTCACAGAGCTGAGTTTTAGTCCCACTGCTCAGACGCTTTACAGAGTTTTAAAAGCCACATATCATGAAGGTGCCATCCTTCCACTCATCTCACCGTCCTCAGTCTGATGAGCAATTTGCTCCTGATGACAGCTTACACCCCCACCCCCTCCACACACAAACACACACATCTCCACACAATCACACACACACACCCCACGCATGCTTGAGTGATGAGCGTGGGTGAAAGGGGGGACAATCTTGTTTATCACTCCATGCCCCCCAGACCAGTGAACCAGAGCTTCGCAACAAGAAACAGTTTCAAAAACCTTCACAGAATTTCTTGTTTTACTTTAATCCTATTTTTGCTATGCTGTGCCGTCATGGTCATTTACAGCTCAAATGGAGATGCCATTGCCAAAAATATGTCACATTTATTCTGTCCTGTCTGACAGAAAAATAAATAAATATTAACGAAAAACTGAAAAAAAAACATGTAAGAATTAAATAAAAGCCAGAAAAACAGTGAATAATTGAAACTTACAATTTTGAGTTTCCCGTAACTATTATCTTTGTTCGATAATATTTAACTTGTACAATTAAGTAAACCAAACTTTGTTGTTGACAGACAAAGGCTTAAATAATATTATCAGAACATTTAATGCAGCTTATCGTGTATGACTGTAAAATGAATTTATTTATTTATATATTTCTTAAAAAAAAATCTCACTTGAGAGATTGGGGACTCCACATTTTTATCTCTCACAGATTAGAATAAGAATAAGAATAAATCACCAGTATCATGACCTTTATGTGATGAAATAATCTGTGCAGACCATTTTAGGAATTTTACCTGATATAATTAAACCAAAATGTGCAGTAGAGATGCTGCAATTAAATTAGCAAAGAGGAAGGAGGGAAGGATCAAAATGATCTTCACTCTGGTCAGGTTTTAACTACCAGATTACTGTAAACCTCACCTCGATTTACAGATGTACAATTTCTTGATTGATTAATCTGCAGACGGAGAGTGAGTACTTAGGTTACTAGTAGTGAAATGTTTGTTAACCATATAGTCTGATGATAGCTTTAACTTTTCTTATTTTATATATATGTCTTCCAAGCTTTCCCCAGGACCCCCACACACACACACACACACACACACACACATACAGCTGCAGGTCTAATAGCTTTAGCACTTTAAGAGATTTGTTTCTCAACCTCCTCTATTGACTTGACTTGACTCTATTGTCAGATTAATGACAGACCTATTTATTAGTCCATTCTAATTGAAATAAGATTAGGTGATTCTAATCAGCTGGTCTCAGTGGTTTTCAGTGGACTCCACTGAGGAGGCTGTTGTTTGCATTTGAATAGACAAACACCTACTAAGTGGAGCTTTATTTGTCACAGCACCTCATACTGACTGGATACAATAACTAAAGTGTAAAGGGTTTGTATTTTGTAAAATAGCTACTAACATTCACTAATCCAAGAGGGAGAATTATGAAACTTTATATTGTTGTGCAACTGCCATACTCCTCGGTTCAAGGAGTATTTCTTATTTATCCCAAACATTGTATGAACCCCGGCATAATTAAATGACTTAGAGTCTGGGGGGGAATCAAAGTGCAACCTGATACACAGACTTCAGTAACAATTGAATTGTCAGAATATCATCGCTCACCACCAGAAAGCAGCCTGGGTCTCTTTAGCAACATAGGGAAACTTTATCTTCGAGTTCCCCTTTCTTTGCCTGGGCAAGACATTTGAATTTAACTGCTGATTTAATAGAAATGAAACAGGATGGATTTGAGGATATTTCATCAATCTTCCTTCTCTTTCATTGCAGAGGAAATTAAGGCAAATAGAGTTCAAAACGGACTTTTTCCCCATTTCCCCCCTTACTCAGACGAAAGCCTGCCACATACTTTGCACTCTCTCTCTCTCTCTTTGGAAAGTTAAGACCCAATTAGCAAGCTAAACTTCTGACTGATCCCTCCAACTTTGGGATGTGTAGCCTACTCTGCTGCAGGTGTAAACATAAGCAGAGGGGTTAAGCAGAGGGGTTAAGCTATCAGAGATTGCACATCAAGTCCTTCCTCATACAATACTCAAAACAAGGCATATAAAGCACTGAGCATGTATTTTATTAATGTCATGACTTTCCACATTTTCAACAGGACTTTAACAGCAGCTTTTTTATAATTGCTTTAAGTATTTCTTGTGCAGAATGCTACTGTGCTATTATTAATTTGATTTTCAAAGGTAATGGTTATTTAGAAATGGCTCCATTTTTTTTCATGTAGGGCTAATGCTGCCCCAAGCATGGCTTTACTAGTAACAATTGAAGGCGAACTGAATTAACTGTAGAAAATTTTTATTCACTCTTAAACATTGTGTTACCTGTATTTTGAATGCTGAACAGACAGAGGACACCATCTATAGAGACCTTATAGACTTAAGTCAAACAGGAAGTGTAAAACATGATATAAATTACGGAGCCTCTGAAGTCCTGAAAGAAGACATTTTTAAGCTTGTGAGATTGAGGTAATCTTTTTTTTATTTTTGGTATAGATTTACATATATTTCATACATAAATGTTCAGTGTCTGCTACTTTCCATGGAACCTAGTTATTGCATTTGCTGATGCTGTTTTGCATTAAAGCGTTTCATTGTGAGGGATCATTTTCTATGATCTCTGTGGCTTGCAGACGCTGCACAGTGCTGTTGTTTCCTTTGAGTGTTCACCAAAAAAAAAAAAAGAACAGCTTGTGTTTGGAACGTTTTGCTGTTTATTCCAAGCTGCATAATCTGTATATCTCCCAGATTTTTCCCATAAATGCATATTAACTTTCTATTACATTAACCATAACATAACCCAGTGAATTGCTTCAAGGCTATCGCTAGAATGCCCTCATGCTTATTGAATTACCCAATCTGTGATAGAAATCTGCAGCAGTTATGTGCCAATAACAACATGCTGAGAGGACTCTAATTTGAGAGGGAGCAGTTTAAGGCTGAGTAAAGGTTTGAAAGTATTAACAGGCTATGTTTATTGCAACAGATATGCCAGACACGCAAAATGTTCTGTTGATTTCAGGCATGAAGTGTTTTAAATGAGGTAGTGAGCAAACTACTTTGAGCAGACACAGACAGTTAATAGGATCTGCTAAATGCCTATATCCCAAAAATCAGAGAGCAAATAGGCTACCTGCACGGCAATGAATCTGCTTTGACTTTTCTCTCCTTACAACAACATTTGTCCCTGTTATTAAAAAACATTGAAATGATTATTAGAATTTCCCCAAAACCAACTCAGTAATTGAATTCTACACAGATTCTTGCAGTAAAAGCCTCATTCTTCCTTTCTGAGAGTGTGCTTGGAAAGGAAAGGGGAAATATGGAGGCTGACCTTGTAAACTCCTGTGAGAGCGCACAGATCCAAAGAGCTGCAGGGTAAAGCTCTGACAGTTTTCAGCTGCGAGGGAATGTTAATATATATTTCCAGGATTATTTAATTATGTATATTACAACATCTCAAGGAACTCTCAGCATTAGCTTCAGGTTTATAAGGGGAGCCTGGTCATCTCCATGCTCCAGTTACACTTAATGATGGTAATTATAACATGGCTTAGCTGTAATACTGGATTGATTTCAGGCTCCTGAAAAACCCCTCATGCTGGCATGCTGCACCAACCCCCCACACCATCCTTAGCTGCCCAACAAAGGCCACGTTGAGGATGGTGAACAAATGCACCTCGCCTCATAGGGGCCCTGGAGCAGACTGGCAACCTGTGTGAGACCATTTTTGAAGGGGGTTAAAACTCAAGCCATATCAAGATGGGATTAGGACTCAGGCTTACACAATAAGGAAGAAAATTGAAAGTTTGGAGGAAACTATGTGGCTAATTCCATTCTGTCATCAGTGGATATTATACATTTTCAGCCGCTCCATCAAATTAGTTGTAAATCACAATGGTGGCACTGTTAAAATTTCCAGGGGCAAGAAGTGACCAGGGAGTTTAAGTGGGGTATTGTCTCGTATAAGACCTCAAGATTTTTAAAGGATTTATGTCATTCTGCTAAAAACAAATCATTACAATTCTTCTTGTTTACATTTTCTTATTTTAAAAGTGATGGCTCTACCTTCCTCACTTATTATTTATGTGTCTTGTGTATTTTTTTATAATGTGTCTGCAAATTTGCCCAAACTTGCATTGAAACAGTGTGTCCCCCTGCAGTCGGTAGACTGGACTGTTTAGCACCTGTACTGGATTAATAGGGGACCTCTGCCAGTAGCTCAACAGAGTTAAGCTTTTAGATTGAATTACACAGGGTAGTGGGACCTATACAAGCCAGGTGCTGGCCAGGTAATACCTCCCAAATCTCAACAATCTGGTTCTGTTTCGGGACTGCACTTTGCCTGCTGCTCTGGCTCTTGGTGGTATGCCATCACACCTGGTATTTGCCAAACCTAGATGAGGCAGAATCTCTGTGGCCCCACACTTTGTTATGGATGGAGACATTAACAGAGTGTAGAATAAGGACAAGAGACTCCAGCAGCCTGTGGCAGCAGCTAAAGTTCAAACATAGCTTAGTTTCTTACGCTACGATTAACTGAAAAGGGTTGTACATTTATTAGCTACAATGCTCAATTAGAACTTAAAGGTACAATATGTAAGAATGTAGCCCAAAACGGTTACTACACTCACATTCGAAATACTGTGGTGAGTGATATTCCCCTCCCCTCCGCCCCCCTCGCCTCCAGATTCAAGGTTGCCAGAGCGGTTGGCGTATCCTCCGTCAGCAACAAGCGAGGAGCGACTATGGCGAGTGACGAATCCTACGCTGTAAGTTCATCATTTGTTTGCTAAGTAATCATTTATTTATTGCAATTACAGAGAGACCTACTAAACAAACTCTCTAGTCGGTACTGAACA
>JAQLOL010000007.1:24732410-24743272 GCA_029783665.1 Naso thynnoides | reverse complement strand
GCTCTTTATGAAGACATTGTATTGCTGCTGTCTGCCTGAATTTAAGGTGAATCCTCCACAAACAGTCACAATGATGTTGACGCTCCGTGCTTGTGCTCGTGCATGCGCATCCACACTGTACTGAAGTCCACCTCTTCCAACAGTGCCAGGGCTGACAAAGCGTGCCGTGCTTGAGTACGGAATGAAGCGCTCACACTAGTCAAACCAACTGGACTTTAGGGGTCAGATGTGCTCAGGCACGGTACAGACTGCTGAGTGTGAGTGCACTCTTAATGTCAGCCCTGGCCTTGATTAAATACACGTCACCTACCTTATGTCCTCCAAAAAGAAGAAAGTAAAAGATGCTCATAATGGAAGAGAAATATCCAACAATTAATCCCACAAAGCTTCATTACAGGAGCCGAGAAACAGTCATGCGGTTGCATATGGTGTGTTTGATATGAGTTTAAAAAATGCTGAATTATTATGCGGAAAGTAGCCGCCAACCGTCTGTCTGCTGATTGCTAGTCACTCGTTTCACACAATGAGCAGAGTTTAGGAGCAGAGTTTCTGTTTTCTTTAAGTGGTGGCTGTTTCTTTTTCACTCCTGATTTTCTGTGTCTGTCAGAGAAATGCTGATTTTTATCATGAAATAGCATTATTGTGTTTTACCAACCAGTCCATTTATTTTTTTTAAGAGGAGACAATCTCTGCTTATCAGTTTCTCGACAGTTACCATCACAGCACGCGAGCCCAGTAGCTAACAGCTCATTGTTACAAATAAGCTAAAGAGAAAGCTGTCTGTATGCTGTCTAACCATTTAGCTCAGCTTGCTACAAATTTAAAAATCTTCCAAACTCTTGTGCAGCGCTGCTGCTGCTAACAACCAGCCTCTCCTCTAGCAGCTACGTTCCAGACAGCAGCACAGCAAGAGGATAGAGGAGATCTGATACTGAACCATTCTTTCTAAACTTCACATAGAATTGTTTAATGTCAGCAATATGGTTTAATTTATTGACATTTTAGATTTTTTCAATGAGATGTTTTGGGGTTTATTGAGAAACATTATGAAATGCACTCTCAATTACCCAAAGCACTGTGCCTCATCTATGAAAATTGAAAAAAAAAAAAAATTACATAGCACCTCCATAGCATATATCCCATAAAAGGTAAAGGTAAAGCACCAAAAGCGCGATAATAGACACATTTATTTATTTTACATTTTAAAATACGTAAGAGTGTGTCTGAATGTATATTTTTTTACCTTATAGGCAAATAAAGAATTAATTTTGGAAAAAATACATAGCTTTTTTTCTTCTTATGCACAAAATGTGTACCGAAACCGAATCGAAACGGTGACCCAAGAACCGAGGTTGGTATTAAACCACGGGCTGACTGTATTGTGGCATCCCTACTACTTATGTTGATGTTGTGATGTGACTTCAAATGAAAGACTCTTATTTGTCTCTTACCACGATGCATGGCAGGTCAGAACCTCAAATAACTCAATATGACAACATATGCATGATTCAGAGCACGTGAGCGGAGCGCGAGCGGGACGAATCACTGCTCACAGTTCATGGAGTTGTCCATAACGTGCGCACCAGCGCTCAACACTTCTCCACACCACTCCACTCCATCTTGCTCTCTGCTCAACACAGATTTTACTCTGCTCTGCTCACAAAAACAGAAAGAAAGAAAGAAAGAAAGAAAAAATCCCCACCACATCATGCAAGCAGCCCTGGGGCGCAGCAGTTGGTCATTTTCCTCACACAGCCTTATAGACCTAGATTTGTATTTGAGTTCACAGCCTTTAAATCTAATTGTAATTTAGAATAAAAAACAAAAACAAACAAAAAAAAACATGTTACACGCACTCATGCAGGCAAGCCACGCGCACTCGGGCAGGTCTAGACATGATGGAGCGGAGTTGAGGGGTGCTGCTCCAATTCCACTCCAGACTGTTTAAAAATCTGCTCACAGCTCCACCTAAAATTTTTCGCTCATGCTCACCTCTCGCTCATGCTCCGCACCGCTCACATGCTCTGATGTGATTATTAAACAGCTTGTGGAGACGTGTTTGGCTTTCAGTTGTCTTGCTTCAGCCAGACTGCTCCACACTCACTCCACAGTAGGTGAAATGTCCCCTGACAACATAATGATTGTTCCCACGGATTTATTTTGAAAGCGCAACAACCAATGAGGACAGAGCAATGACTCCTCTCTAGCCAATCATGAAAATAATTGCCTTACTCACTCATTCACTCACTCATGGACAAATGCAATGTATGGGCTGGCCTCACTTTGTGGTCCAGCCAAAATTAAATTTTTATGAAGTGAAAATGTGCATTCAAGGAGATGGGTGTCTGATATAAATATGAACTGAATGCCATTTTCACACACTGCCAGGAGAATCATATGTGGATATGTAAAAGACATTTTAAGTTGCAGTGCAGTCTTGTGTTTAGACCGGGCTGAGTTTTAAATTCTAATGTGTTCAATCCATCCTGACTGCATCTGTTTTCAGCTTGTTTTGATAAAATAATTCTAGGTTCCATTATGTGCCTGCCACAGCCTGTACAACTGATTTGAATTTCTTATAATTCCAAAGTGTGTTAAGTAGCACCTCTGTAAAAAGGAGGGAGTCAGAGCATGTCTGAGACCTTCTAATGTGTAAATGTGTTTACGATTCCTGAGATGACATACGGTCAGACAGCAGTATTGGTGTGTGTGTGTGTGTGTGTGTGTGTGTGTTTCAGTGATCCTGCCACATGACTGGCTGCCTGTAATCAGTAATTACCAGGATTGGTTGATGGATTCTGGTTAAAATGAATGAATGATGACCCCCGAAAGAAAGAGGCAGGGCCTTTTCTGTCCTCTGACAGCTTGACGTTAGGGCTGAATTGAAACCATTTAAGTCGAAAATGACTAGACATAGGCAATAGCTCAATAGCAGGTACCACACTGCCATTTTAAAAATTGACATATTTGCATTTGCCCCCTCTTTGAATATTCTCTACATTCATGTGACTCCTGAAATTTGAACTGTTGCTGCTGCCAACTGCTCAGGGCTGTTTTCAGGAAAATCTCAACTGGCAGACAGACTTAAATGCTTCTCGGGTGTAATTTATTGACAAAACCACAGGAAATAAGAACACAGTAATTTATTTTCACTCTTTTCATCTGCGCAACCTAGTTTTTAGAAAGTTATGTACGGACTATTTTAACTTTGAAATCCATATTATGTGGCAAAAACAAACACTTTGTAAGAACATTTTACACTGTATAGGTCCTGTTGTTTGTTTTTTTTAAACTGTTCTGACAACAGTATTCTCCACAGTGTCAAAACTGAGTAGACTTTTCACCCAAGATGAAAAATGCATAGATAGTACAAAATAACATGTATATAATCAAGAGACAAAGCCCTCTGGGGATAGTAATTATAGAAGCAAAAGAGGGGATTAGGTGACATGTTAGAGACAAAAGGAGTAAGTTATGGTGGACTGATCGGTCAGCATTATCTTCTAAATTTGAAACCTGTTTCTTTTCTGTTTGATGCTGAAATTTAACGTGTGTGTTTTTTGACTATGACCACATTAACCCAAGTTCTTTTTTCCTAACCAACACTTAGCTACAGTGTCACATCATAAAACTGATTTGTAACCGTTTGTATTGCACAGACAAATGAACGTCATTTGTCCTGCTGTTAGGGTGTGGGTAAGATGAGAAGGTGCATCCATGGATGGTTCTGGAGGAAATTGAAGAATGACATGTTCAGGCGTCTTGTTGAAAATCCTCATCATGAGTTGATATTTGCTCTTGGTAATGTGGAGTTAATGACAGATTGCTATATCAGCCACCAGGGATTCACCTAAAAGTATAAGCTATACATAGAGCTTATGATTCTATATTTACTTTTTGTATCACAAATCATTAATAAGTAACTTCCAGATTTACAGGTTTGTTCGTTTTTTACATTTTTCATAATGTTTCTCATTTAGAAGCATGGAATGTATTTTTAAAGCTTTTGAATGTGTTGTGCCGCACTTTAAAAAAAAAATTTATTTACAATGTATTTAAAAGTATTGCAACTTTGAATCAGTATGGTGAACATTGCAGTTTGTTCACCAGCTTTAAGCCCTGAAGCTGAAGGTTTAGTTAGATTACTGGAATGCAGAGTTAACAGATAACACTGAAATCTTGTCTTATATTCTTGATACAAGCAACGACAGTCTAAAAAAAGTAAAAAAAAAAAAAAATAATAATAATAATAATAAAAGAATTAGTCTCTGTCTCTGTCTCTTTTTAAAATCACCTTTTCCTCCTTCTCCTCCACATGGCCCCATAAGGAAAAGAACAATGCAAAAAGTATTTGATACATTCTTATTTTAAAGGCTAATGAAAATTTCTAGGAAAAAAAAGTCTATGTTGTTTGTTGATTTCAGTGTAATTTCTGATACCAACACTAGGAGCCGCCACAGTCAGATATTTTATGCAATCCTAAAAGAGTCTGAATTTTTTGCATAGTGCATTCTTATTTCCACTAATGTTATCTATGCTTTATAAACAGAGTTAATTGAGGGAAATTATATGGATCTAACATTTACAAGGATCTCTGTGTATGTGGGATTTATAACTGCTTCAGCTTATTTTTGTGCTCAAGGTGGCTTCAGTTAGCCTACTTCAGTTTAAAAGAAAGGGGAAGGGGAAAAAGTGAATTAAGGGTCTTTGTATCATTGAAAAAGCATGCAATGTTAGGAAGAATTGATCACTGTTCATCACTGTCACTTGTTTTCCAGAAGGCAGAGACCTTTATGTGCAAGGATTATTACTTACTTTAACTTACTTGAACCTTATGTGTGAAGTACATGACGGCTGAACAAAAACTACATTTTGTGATTTGTGTCCTTTGATGTGTGAGGTAGATATTAAATTTGTGGTTAGGCCACAGGCACTTTGTGGTTTTGTTTTAGAGCCAGAAAGTTCCACAAACCTCAAACAAAGGAGAGAACAGTTGTGAAAAACACATGGGTTTCATCGTAGACAATGAACCAGCCCTGGCACAATCCTGCAAAAGGAACCAGTCTACGATGCTTCAGCCTCTGCTTGACAGGTCTGATATGCACAATAAATCTGGATATGTACGCATATATGGTGTGTGTGTGTGTGTGTGTGTGTGTGTGTTCGTGTTTCTGTGTTTGTGGGATCAAAACCTGAATTTTCACTCACAGTGTGGGACAATCTGACAATCTTTGTGGGGACAAAATCTTGGACCCCACAACTTTAACATTACATTTTAGGGTGAAAACTGAAGTTTATGGGTAAGGTATGAATTGAGGTTAGGTTGAGGTTAGGCTAAGGCATAAATTGGTTCAGGGTTAGGGTTTGGGTTAGGCTGTACAAATGAACTAAAGTCAGTGTAAAGGTCCCACAAAGATAGCTGTGTGTGTGTGTGTGTGTGTGTGTGTGTGTGTGTGTGTGTGTGTGTGATTATATATGTGTTATCAAATGTCTGTTTATTGATATCTCTGTGTCTCCTATCAAAAACACAGGAAGTAAATACACACACAAGCCTGTCTGGCACCGCACAAGTCTGAATGTGTAACTATGTGTCTACCACTCACTCACACACACATTCCAAACCCTTAGAAGACTTTAAATTCACAGCTGTATTTTTATAGCCCAATGCTTTCTATCTTTTGACATCCCTTTTATTAAAATTTATATCTCTGAATGACACTATGTATTCATTGAATTCTAAAGATTTCATACTAGAGCCTTTTTCCCTTGGATACCTGTTGTTAGCATCTCTTTCCCGATGTATACCCCAATACTCACTTTAATTTTCCATGGTATTGACAGTAAAAAAATAAAATAATAATAATAATAATAATAATAATAATAATAATTTTTTAAAGTAAAAAGTAAAAGTAACAATCAGAGTAAAAGTAGAATAGTAAATCAGATCATATATAATTGCATCATTCCAAAAATATTAATTATTGATCAAATACTGCTTTTGCCAATTTTAAGGCAGTACACTGAAGGCAAAGCTTTAATTACAAGTACTGAACTGATTTATTTCAAATGCTTAACATAAAGAAAAACACATAATACACCACCTAGAATTACTGGTTATTAATTTGTTCTTGTTGTCAATGTTGTTAATCTGCCAACGTGTGCCATGAAGTATGTAGGCTACTGCATACTTACATAAAAAATACAGCCTGTTTTATTTGAGAATTTGTGGCTTTTTTGGTGGCCCTGTATTACATCCTGGCTTTTGCCACATACTAAATCAGATCTACAGGTCAAACACACCCTTCCTGACTATGTGAAAATCACATGCACATTTCCAAATGTTTGCAACATATTTAAAATTTACTAAAGTCAGAAGATAGTTTTAAACTGTTTTTAAACTGATTTTAAACTGTATGTTATTAAATTACATTTAATGAGAACAAATGTAAGTATACAAATGTTAGAGGTACAATATTAAAACTAGATTTTAAGAAAAGTCAGGATCAAAAATGAAAACAGCAGGAGTTTTTATCAAATCAGTTTTGTTTCACTTTCTGTACAGACAGAGTCTTTCGGGTCCGGGGGTATCCCTTTTGCCTGATTGTTGGTGGTATCGGAGCTCCCAGCACACTAACTAGATTAGTTTCTTGATAGATTGTCTGTCAGAATATTAAATCTCCCATCAAAGGGGTGGGCTTTCAACATTTTAAGACAATCAGAGAATCCTGCCCACTTTTGCAGTAAATGGCCAAGGTTGTGTGGGAGTAGGAAATACTGAAATTTTGTCAGCTCTCTCTCTTTTTTTGTTTTTGCTCTCCACACAGTGATTTCTAATACTTTCCAAATATACTAAAGAGTGCGACACAAAGACACAAAAAAGGTCTTGAAGAGAGATCAGGGAGGCACTGTGATATAGCCGGGGGGGGGACATTATGATATTTAGATATCAGGAGATATACACATAATGGCATGTGCTGTGACACAAGAAATTCGGTACATTTAGTCTGTATGTAGAGTGCTCCAAACAGGTATTTTTGGATATCAGCTTTGATGTGAGGCTAAAAACCACCATCACAGAGGACAGCGAGATGCAATGAAACAAGAAGAGAATAAGTTAAAATCCCACTAATTTTCACACCTCAACACTGCTTGACTGTCAGACTTTCAAAAAGTTATGAAAGTTGCAGTCTCCCAAATTTCACTGTATAATGTAGCAAATAACACCTCAATACAGTGTAAGAGGAGGGACACAACTTCAACTTGTTTGTGGTGCCCTATGATGAGTTAAAAAAGGTCAGTCAAATAATAATAAATTCACTATTAATAACTGTGTTCTTGAGAAATATTCTGCTGAAAAGAAGGAAAGAATTCTATCTATCTATCTATTCAGATGTTGTGACTATGTAAAATATGTAGATGCTCTTGCATCAAATTTAAAAGGACATCAGTATAAAAGCCTGGACAGCCCTCAACACGTATTTATCTCCTCTTGGAAGGATTCATTACCAAGTCTCCCTGTTTTATTTGCCGTATTTTACCAGGTTTTACAGATCAGGGCTCTGATATATAAAGATGCAGCCGCTATTGTAGCTTTGTGAGTCTTCAGCCTCCATCTACAGCCTGATTGACGCTTCTATTCACCTATAAGTGCTGCCTCTACTGCACTTTTCCTCAGCTTTTATTTTCAAATGGGCATTTCGATTTATTGCAATCTCTTCTGACATGGTCCTTTCACTGCCACTTAAAAGTAGAGATATAGAAATAAATTTGAAAATAATAACAGCATATGGCCCTCTTTTTCTCTCTCCCTCTCTCCACTGGGCTGGAATCACAGTCTGACTGCATTACAGAAAAAGGTTTTTCAGAAACAGGAAGGTTTCCATATCAAAAGGCACCAACAAGCAAGGCTTCTATTAGATTCATGCATGCTGAGGGGTGAAAAAACTCATCCTTGTCTGCCATTACACCAATAATAAATTGTGCCACTGTTAAAATGTATACCTCTGCAAATTATTTGAGCTGGAATGTAGACTGGGAAGAAATTTTTAATCTAATTTTAACCCTAAAAATCTTATTTCAATTTTCGTTTTACTAGAAACATATTGTTATTTTCCATTTGTTGCCCCAAGGTTGTGCAGTCACGACAAACCAAGGGGGACCCCTGTCAATGTTTTTGAAAACAGCAACATTTTAGGATCTAAAGGGGTTAAAGCAACCTGATCCAGTCATCTACATCTTTGATAGAAAAAAATGGATCAGTTAGATATAAGAGGCAGGTGTGTACTTTTCACCATGGAAGAGTCAACACACAGAAAACACAGACAGTGCCGAAAATATCTGCTTCAACATCAAACTAAAAAAATAATGGACTTTTGACTTTTTTATTAATAGGCTACATTGTATAAGAAAAGACACTGATCTTCTTTTTTGTTTGTTTGTTTCACAAAAAACCCCACAACAGTTACCTAATGAAACAAGAATAAAATGATGAGTCTGAGTAAAAAAAAAGGAAAAACACTGCTGTAAAAAACAACTTCCAAAATACTCTAAAAATAGGCTATTGCTCTAGTTACAATTTATTATGTTTCATCCGTCCTCAGGAAAATAGGCTATCCGGTTTGGTTTCAGTTGGCCGCTATTTATACGGAATGAACTTAAAAAATAAATAAATAACACAATTTAAAACACCCTAGGAACTGATGCGACTTTATCTTCGTGCAGGGAAACAGCAGCCTATGTAAAGTTCTTCTTCGGGGATTCCTGAAATCTGCAGTTTTAACGCAACGCGAGGACAGTAACGTTCAGAGCTCCAACTCTGTGTCCGCATCTCGATAAACATTTCCTGCTGTTCCTAAACAACATTTTCGAATCACAAACTTATCTGTCAGCCTGACATGAGCATGTGTTAGGACCCCATTGAGTGCTAAATGCAATCAGTGAGTCACATTAGCTTTGACCTGGGAATCCACGTTCCTCCTCAGTGCCCCCCACCACCATCAGCACTCAGTATTAGTTGTGTGAATATGCAAATAAGCTTTTTTTTTTCAGGCTGAATGGAGGCGATAATGGGCCGTTATCTTATCCCGGTCAGGGAGAAATGTTCAGCGTTGTTGACCCGCAGCGAGGGAGCTGCAGCTGCAGAGAAAACGCGCTGATCTGCTCCCCGCAGAGAGGAGAGCGGAGGCTGGATAATGAAATAAACGACAGGTATAATGATCACTGGCTTCTGTCTGACATGGAAACATGTAGCTATAAGAGACATTTACCGACGTAGGGAAGATGAGAAAGTGCCCATAAAAGCTTTGATTTTACTGACAGTTTTACTGCACCTTAACTCACAGACTGAGGTCAGTATAGGTTGTTTTGCTAACCTGTAAGAAATTTATGACAATAAAGGCCAAAGTCTACACTGTGTTTTCAAAGGTAGGCCCAAACTTGCCCTTTATTCCGCACAAATCGCCTTACAGTTTGCTCCATTTCATCATCATAAAAAAGAAACCGAACATTTTTTATAGGGCTAATTAGATATAAAACGCATTGACCTCACATCCAGACGACTTCAATTTTTTTTAAATGTACAAAATTTGTTTATCTCTGAAATAATCACTGTTACGTTTAAAATGACCTTTGAGCTGAATTGAGTTAATCGCTTTTTTTTTACATGCAGCATTCACTGTTTTTCTCTTCTACACCTACTGACAACATGCCTTTTAAAACCCCAGCAGCATTACCGTTTAAACTTCTGACTCGATAAAATGTGAAGGTTAGGCCTGTTTGTGAAAAGTTATTTTCGGGTTTCGTTTTCCGGTTTTACTCCACGACGTTGTGAAGGCCCTTTACGCCTCGTTACTGGAGAAACTGATGTTAATGTGTTTCGTAGATTATGGTGCCTTCACTGACATGAACATAATCGGATTAGGCAACTCTGTAGGAAGAGCCTCTGTGACCCAGCAACAGAGTTTCCAAAAGTCTGCAAACAGTGCGGATTATCTTAATTGAATTAATTCGCAATACACAGATCTGTGGTGGTTCACGCCACGAGCTGGAGCAGCTGATCCCAGAGTAGCCGCTCCGTCATGACGTCAGCAATCTAGAAAACCACGCCCTGCTCTCATATGGTCCCATTAAAATCAGCAGTCCGCATCCCCCAGACAAGCTCGCCGAGTCGCGCATGCAGAGAAGAAAAGTGCCCTCCAGAGTAATCATGACGCAGTTTTAGGAGAACTTTTCCACGGAGCACGGAAATCTTTCAGACCAGGACTTTGTGTTCTACTGAGCGATCTCCACTTTCCCCTGTTTCGAGTCGCCGCGCACCGGTGTGATGCCCGCCGGGATGTTCAGCATAGACAGCATCCTGTCCGGCCGGCCGAGCTGCAAGGAGCCGTTGCTGCTGCACCGAGGCGGGCCGGTGGTACTCTCCGCCGGCCTTACGGACTCTATCTACACCGATTACAATGGACTGTACTCTGCCACTTGCGGGCCATCTCCCCCCGGGATTCAGTCTGTGAATGGGACAAGGATAGGATATAACGGCTACTACTATGGACAGCTACATGTCCAGGGCGCCGGAGGAGGTCCTCCGTGCTGCAGCTCTATGCCCGGCCTCAGCACACAGCAGTGCCCCTGCATCCCGGCAGGTAGGACAAATCAACTCTCGTTTTCTTCGTAGTTTTACTAATTCAGATTTAGGCATGGATATTCTCATTTTAAAAAACAACGCAGAAATATGGTCTTTTCTCATGTTTCAAATGCAAGATTGGTCTAAATTATGTTTACGAAAACTGTAGCCAGTTTTACATAAACTGCGGCACCAGGTCTCATTTTGATCAAACAAAACAAAACCAATAAATAAATAAATAAAC
>JAQLOL010000007.1:24656460-24681456 GCA_029783665.1 Naso thynnoides | reverse complement strand
ACTGCAGAGGAGGGGAGGGGAGAGAGAGCTGTCAGTGCAGAAAAATAAACAACAAATCAGTGACCCCAGTCATAACAATGAGAAACACTAGAGAACTCACTGGAGAAAAACACAAACGACTGACAAGAGATTGAGCCAATACTACCACTGTGAGAGAGAAGATCAGTGGGTTTTTACTGAAGTTGATGAGGATGATCAGTTGCAGGGGACGGGCCAGGAGCTCGAGCCACCAGAAAGCCACGCCCTTCTGCAAACACACACACACACACACACAAGCAAGCACAGAGCACAAAAAACACACAAGGTCTCAAAAGCTTTCATAAAGTTCACAAACCCCGCAGAACTGACACCTGACCATTCTACAAGTTGCTCCTACCAAAGTTTAACAGGAAGTTATTTCTTTTAATGCATGTAATTGTCTTGATATGGCACATATAATGGCTCCTTTTAAAATATATACACTTGCACAACTTTTTTCTATATGCCAACAGCAAGAAAACTGAAAGAAAACTGGGAAAAATAGATACATGAACAGAAAAGATTTAACATTTCAGATAAATGGCAACAGAAGCACAAAAATATGTACTGACTGTGAGCGAGGCAGTTTGAAAATTAACAAGCACTGACTGCAAAATCAGCATCGCTGCTTGGTTTACAGCTGGGTCTTAGGGCTGCTAATTGTATATACTCTGAGCACTTTGAAATAATCATGATGAGAAATTAACACTCTTTTCTGCTGGTATACATACCTCACATGTTTTTATACAGAACTGAGCTCCGGAGCTCGCATTCCCTGAGGTCTAAACCACTAATTATAGAGCCTGTCAGTCACACATCAAACACACCACTGACGGATGAGCTGTGTTATATTTACAATCTGAGGAGTGTGACCATCTGTGACCAGTGTGGAACTCTCTAGAGCTGTGTGTTTGCACCAGGAAATGACTGGACCATGGAGGGGGTTTACCTGCCTGCAACAATGAAATATAGAAAAAAAGAGAAAGTATTGGAATTCCTTAATGACAGCAAACTGGTAAGATACTCATGCTTAGCCGCACTGAACCGGCTGCAAGTTAACAGAATGAATGAATATTTTTTTAAGTAGGTAGGGAAAAATCACCAAAAAATTTCTGGTTAGAGTTTAAGGGTGCAGACATTGTCAATGTACATTGCTGACGACGTTTGTGAGCTAGCTCAGAGATAATCTGCTTATGTTAGCTCTCTGAACTCATCTGCATGCACTGCATACTTGCAAGGTAACAAGTCAAGTGATGCACTTTATTACTGAAGCAAAATCACACGAGAGGGAGAGCTCTTGTTCTCAATACTGCCACTGATGTGATGTGGTTGTAGGCACGAGGCCGCAGGTCAGGTATAGACTGTTGCTAAGCAACACAAACAATTAACATGTTCCTGCACATCAGCTTTTTTTACAAGTTAAAAGGAAAATGCTCACTACTATACTTTCTTGCTTGCTTCATTTCTTTTCCCCTTTTTCTCTGAAGACAATCTGTCCATCTTTTCGGTGCCGTTTGGTGCAAAGTAACCTAGAAACCGACAGTTAGGGGTAAGAACACCTGTTAAGTGGAGTAATACATAAAGTTAAAAGTCCCAGTGCTGTTGTACCAAAGATAATTAGCAACACAAGATTCCCCACTGCACGCTGTGCCAATGGTGTGACATGGTATTTACATTTCCCATCTTGTAAGTGGGTGGAGTCACGTTTCCCAGGGAGACAGTTCGGAATCATAATCCCTCTGCTCCGTCTGGAAGTGTTAGGACGTCGTGTGAATGGATTAACGCAGATGGATTTTGCATTGCATGATATTTTTTTGATGTAAGTTTTAACTTTTAATTCATGGTTTCACCTGTAAACCATATAAATGTCTGTTTATGTCTGTTGTGAAGCAAGACAGGAAGCACCAGTTCACAGATCTCACAAAAGTGTGTTGCTGAGACAGAGACAGGTTGGGAACAAAGTTAATTTTCTCCTGATTTGCGTGTCTAAAAAAAAAAAGACATTTTAGTGTCAGAATGTTCAGAAGATATGTGTCTTATGAAAAACGGGTCCAACATGTATCTTGGTGACAATGGGGCGAAAGAATTGGTCATAACTTGAGATCATGTTCATTTCTCCCATAAGAATGAATGGACTCAAGACTGCTTCCTGTCTCCTAAAGGGGCGGGGCCGTGGTGAAACCTATTTGACACTGATACAGGAAATGAACGGTCAGGGAAAGGTCTCGCTCTCTATTAACCCTCTCTGGTCGTACTCTATATCTTTACTCATGGAATGCCTTTTGTCCAATCAGATCGCTCGGTGGGAACTATCTCTTGTATGATGCAGGTTGAGCAGTCACTTTGTTCCGTATTCTGGTCCTTATGGTATATTTACAGTAGCTGCATTTTTTGGATGGTGAATTGAAGCACTTGTACCATACACATCTTTCATGTCACATGTTAGTTCTGTTTTAGATGCAGCAGGAATTTTCAGACGCAGTAAAGATGTTGGTTATGCGAAAGCTCTTTAAATTTTGTATACGCCTTAAAGAAATGTCTGTTTTTCTATAGATGCATAGATGGATTTTTTTTTTTTAACCTGACTGCATTGCCCACAGCAACCAAATGATCAATAGGACGTTATAAATTGATATCGCTTCTTCTCCATCTTCCTACATCTTATTAATTCTCCATTTGGTTGTGGATGTTTGCCCTCTGGTTGACAGGTTGAAAGTGAGTCAACAGATGGAGAGAGTGAGAACAAAAACCAGGTGAAAAGGTGGACATGTAGTCAAGATCACATACTTGCTAACATAGATAACATATAATTTTATTCTGTATATGTGCATTTGTGTCTTTGTAAACATGTGCACCTTAAATTAAGAAACTGTGGAGCTACCTGTGTGTGTACTTTTGTGTGTGTGTGTGCATTCTCACCTGAGACCAGGAGGAAGTAATGGCCATGTGCCTGCAAGCTGTTTTCACTCTGTTCATCATTTTTCTGATTTTCCACAACTCCATAGGCTAGTGCTTATGTTTTCTGAAAAACCATCCTAGCAAAGCCAGCGTAGTGAATGTGTTTCTGTTTGTGTGTGTGTGTGTGTGTGTGAGAGAGAGAGAGAGAGAGACAGAGAGAGAGAGAGAGTTGGCTAATCCTTTTCACTTAGCAGCAGAGTGTCATTGACTGTCATTGACAACAGAGCAGATACCGCAGGCCGCTGCTCATTTCTCCTGGTGGCCGATGTACACAACAACGGTAACAGCAATAACAACAACATCAAGCTGCTCTCGCTCTCTGAGCCTGACAAGACCAGCTCCTGGAGGGCATTCCTGCTGCCAAGGTGGCTGTGTGTCACTGTGGGGGCTGTTTGTGTGTGCGTGTGTGTGTGTGAGTGTGTGTGTGTGAGAGAGAGAGAGAGTCAGATTACAAATAGACAAAGTGGAGAAACAAATAAAAAACATTTTTGATAGAATTCGATAAAGAAAGGCAACACATTAAAATTAGCCACTTCCATGTTACCTCAAAATGCCTCAGTTCTTTGATTTGATTCAGTATTTATGAATTTTATGACTTGGTGCCATGCTTTTTTAAATTTTTACTTCTACCCAGGCCTAGTTTGCCACTGACCTCTCAAAGTGCGACTGAGATGCCAGCTGTACGTGGCCAGAGACGATCTTGAAGTGACACATACAGGCAGAGAAGGGACAGAAAGAGCTCTCTCACCAAATTTAACCCTCCGTTTTTGTTGCGACATAATGTTTCAGGCACACAAACTCTTCATGGTCGTTTTTTTCGCCGCTGTATGATTTGAAGTGCAAGAGCCTTCTTTTGAAAAACACAGCAAACAAACTCTTTTTCCTCCTTTCCCTTTTCCTCTACTTCCTGCACTGACAACGAGCGTTGCTGTTGCCTAGCAACAGTGACTGGCCTGAGCCTCTGCTGTACCTGCTCTCTGCTCTCATCTGGCTGTGAGTGAGGAGCAAAATTCTTATGTGAAGGCCGGTTACATTAACTCAAAGGTGCATATGTCTAAATTTTAAGAGAAATGACACAGCTAGCAACTTTTGGGGTGTAATGGAAAAGTAATAGTAAAGTAATTTCAGTACTTTGGAAGGGGGTAATGAGTAAAGTAATGATATTACTTTTGAAAAAAGTAGTGAGTAATCTTTAATATAATACATTTTTTGAGGAGAGGACCAAACATTATACAAATGTAAGGGGAAGGATATTCCTTGAAAGAACTGAGCATCAAATTTTTAATTTTAAAATTTTTAATTAAAAAACCTCATTATATCAGCATCTAAAGTCAGATTTTAAATTCAAATGCAGAGCAAATTTTAATTGAAATTTCAGAAAATTAAATAGTAATTCACAAGTGTTTAGCAAATATAAATGCTAATTCCTAAGTCGAGTGCTACTGCGCTGTGCAATTAAACCACAGCAGGGTAAGAGGCCACGGGGAGATGACACTGTTTTTATGAAGTTAAACTGAGGGAAACTGTTTCATCTATTAACACGAGGAACGCTGCAGTCTTCTCATTTCAAATCCATGCTCATGAATTTTCCAAACTTTTTCAAACCATTCAAAAACTCTAAACATCATTTCACTGCCTGAAATGTTTTTGATTTTTAAATCAGCGGATATTATATAAAAAAAAGCATTTAATTTGTAAATATAATGACAGTGGATGTATTTGAACATCTCTGCTTCAGTGTTGTACTCATGCAACCATGAATCTGCCCTGAGGATTTTGTATTATCCGTCTCCTGTTGTGAGAAACATCAGGGAAGATCTTGACCTTTACCATGTATCAGTAATGTCAACTGAGGCGGAAAATATGACCGCGACAGTTTCACCCCATGATAAGTTCATCCAACATAACATCTGACAAGTAGATGTTCTCTGTCTACTGCGCATTCAGTCTGTAAAATGCTGAGCTGCTCCTCAACCTGCCTCTACAATTATTCCTAACATCATTCACAAAATTAAACTTCACACCACATCTGCTAAAAACTTTGGTGTGATTTGGTTAAAATGTTCTCCGTCCTTTGAGTCCATGATCCTGCGTATTGGCTTGAGTCCCGTGGTTACATGTGTAACTCGCTGCTTCCAGCCTTTACTCTGAGCTCAGCAAAATACTGTAAACTGTACTGCACTTCCCATGCACTTTGATATTTAAATACTCCTACTACCACTCACTGCGATTCAAAGTCTGCTTGTTAAGCATCTTAGAGATTCATGGTGAGAGCAGAAGCAAACACAGGGAAACTAAAAGTAGGTCGACTTTGTGGAAGTTAACTTCAAATTGACCAATCACATGGTCTTTGCAGTCAGGGGCGTGGCTATGAGTGAGAAATTATCTCGCCCGTCTGATGAAAACAGGAGAAAAAATCTTGCATACTCTTATGCTGAAAGGTCTAAACAGGAAGTAGTTTGAGCGTAAGCTCTGTATCTTGTGTTGATGGCTAAGCAGTCTGATGGGAAATAATTTACCTGGTAGATTTACAAAATGGCGAAGGTGAAATTTTTAGATATGAGGAATTTCTCAGATCCAAAATCTTTCCTATTACCAACGAAGAATATCAAATGGTGATAAATGCGATTCCCGGTGGAATTCTCCAACTGTTAAAAGGACAGTTTAGAGGGCAGGAAATGGAGAAAGTCGACTTCACCCCCTTCACCCTCTTCATCAATGATATAAATATTATGAGTCACCATTGTAACAATAAGCATATAAGGAATCACTTCTCCAAGAAAAGAAAAATCACACCTAGAGGAAAATTTATATGGACTTCATATTTTTCTGATGTTAATTGGAAAACAAAATGGCTCCTTCCACATAAATTTGCTATCTCCAACAAAATTAAAGAAATTCAATATAAAATTATACATAACATTTATCCCACAAACTTATACGTATCAAGATTTATAAAAACATTGATGTCAAATGTGTATTTTGTAACGCTGAAGAAGAAACACTGAAGCACCTTTTTTTTTATTGTCAATTTTCCCAAATTTTTTGGAAAAAAATCGAGAATTACATCTTCCTTCAATGCAACCTTCCAATTAATTTAGAAGCTAAGGATGTATTATTATATTATAAAAATAAGGAACGAAAAATTCAACACTTAACTAATCTAATTATTCTAATTGCGAAATTTCACATCCATAAAGTTACATTTTCTAAAGGTCGACCTTTCTTTCCTGTGTTTGAAACTGAACTTAAGAACTATATTGAATGTATAAAAATGATTGATAATAAGAAATGTTTACATACTGTTAACATATTTCAAGAACTATGTAGAGAAATGTAATTTACTTCGCCTGTTCTCCTTTTGTTTTGTTTTTTTAATGTTAATCTGTACACACTTTCTGTCATATGTACTTATTTTATATTAATATGAGATGCCAACTTTGTTCCCTTGTCAACTGCTGACTGTACTTTGAAACTTTATCAAAGTTTTTTTGGGAAAAAAAAAAGATGTAATGATGCTCAGAAAATTTCAAAGTTTTGTTCAGCCATTCCCCATTTAGTTCACCGTTTAATAAACACTAAATAAAGAATAGTGTCTGCCAAGGCAACAGCCATCTTTACGCAAAGTCAACGGTTGTAAAATATTGGATTCACTTGCGTCTGAACATCAAAATCAAACAGACTGTTCCTTAATGAATCAATACAGGCCAGGATTTGTTCTCAGTTTCATGCACACTCATTTTAATGCATGTGAAGATTTTCACATTGATGGGACAGAGAACAATCATTAAAAAAAACAAAAAAACGTTTATGATAGAAAATGAAAGTCCTTCATAGCGTCATCCTTGTTTATTTTTCTTTTTTTTTGAAAATCACTTAAAGAGAAATACATTAAACACACACACACACACACACACACACATCTTTTAAGTGATGGAGGATGCCATTCGTCATGCAGTTTCCTTCCTCCTGGTGCGGTGATCCTGTAAGTCTAAACAAGGCCATATCTCACCACGGCGACGCTGGTATCCTAGCAGCTGCAGCCAGCAGCATTTGTTGGCACAGCAACAGAACAGAAGCTAAGATTAACACACACACACACACCAATGAGTCTTTTCAGCTCTATAAATAAGGTAAAGGCAACATGTAAAGAAGCAAAAGATGTGCAAACAGGAGCTGCATTACCCGGAGAGAATGAAATATTCAGTGAACGCTGACGAGTATTTTGAGCTCTGGCTTTAATTCCTGATGCAAAGACAAACGATTTGCTCTGCAGGCTGCAGCTGAATAACCTCAAACACAAACCCTACACCTTTAATGTCAAGGTTGGCTCAGAAATGCACATCACATTTATGGGAATTAATTTTGCAGATGAGAGCTGCTGCTGTTCGTGGCCTCTGTGGAGGGGTTGAGCACACCAGCATTTAGCCCCACTTATGCCTTCCAGGATCCCATTACGCCACGACACAGCTGTTAGCATCACACAATCAGCAGCTACATCTGAGAGCTGAATTAACCAAAGTACTCCTTCAGTTTGATTCATGGAAATCAGCGACGCACCTCCTGAAAGACAGACGTTTGAGAGCTGGGCAGTAGTCAGCTGTTCAGCCTTGTGCAGTTTTCCTCTAATTAAGTCTTCAGATTATTTGGTTGATGTGGGAGGCTAAGCCCTCGTCTCTCCTCTGCTCCATTCCATGAAGATGGGAATGTTCACGGGATGTGTGAACTATCAGTAGCTCTCTGCTCCGAGGTGACGACACCAGCGGCACAAACACAAGCCTGGGGAAAAGAGATTTTTAGATAATGACACAGATGTTGCTTTCTCCCATCGCACTGGAAAAGAACTGAATTCATGCTTTCATCCTCAAGTGTGCTTGTGGTCTCCTGCGTGGAGGTCGAGCCAAGAGGAAACATGAAAGATTATGGAGATGAGAAGAACAGAAGAGGAGGGGAATAATGCTGCGACCTATTTTAATTATTGATTATTCCTCCAATTATTTGCTAAATAATAAATCATCGGCTTGGTTTATAAAAACTCAGAAAATTGCAAATTCAATCTCTCAAAGTCAAAGGTAAAGTCATCATTCTTTTTGTTTTATTGACCAACAGTCCAAAACCAAAATATTCAGTTGATGATGATATACAACAAAGAAAAGCAGCAGATCAGCACATGAAGGAAGCTGGAACCAGAGAATAATCACTGTCAGGACTTTTTTGTTTGTGGCTCAAAGAACCTGCAAACTTCTCAAAAACATCAGTTCACTGGTATCGACTGGATTAAAGCAACATCAACAAAAAACACAAAATCAACACACAGTTGGACGTTTTGACTCAGAATCAGAAAAAATGTCTTTAATCCAAAATGTCACATTTTATAAAAAATAAAGATGATGTTCTTTGGTTTGAATGTTTTAATGCAGCCATCAGTCCAAACACTGCAGCCAACGCAGCTTTTGACTCAGTTTAACTGACTCAACCATACTGTGTGCGTGTGTGTGTGTGTGTCTTCATCCCTCTTCTTCCTCCTCGGTGTCAAGCGGTCCTCGGTTTGGGGGGAGAGACGGTTTGATTTGCTGCCAACGATTTGGTGGCCAGATGATGTGAGAGGCTCGACCATGAAGCAGCCCCACTGACACCTGGGAAAAAACCAAACAAACAAAACAAGTCGAGGTCAGAACTCCATGTTCAGAAAGACAAAGTACAATGAAGCATCTTTATGTTATGTTACGAAATTCAGTGTTGTCTTAGAAAATTCAGTGACGCGGATGGATTGTGATCAGATCGACCAAAACCACTGGTGGAGGAGGTCAAGGTTCATCGTCACCACGCTGAGCACGAGTGTGAATGAGTTTGTGTTTTCAGCAGAACAGCTTGAAAAGAATTAACACACGTGGCTCGATACCAAAGAGTCGCCGTGATCCTTTTCTGTCTTGAATAACAGCGGTCACAGTCTTTCCCAAATCCAATCCTAAATTTAACCACGTAGATGAAGGTTGGACATCCTGTTTTAACCCCAGAGGTCCTCGTCACCTTCCTCTCTCCGTAATCTCCACGGCTGTGATGCATCATGCGGACAGTGGTGACTCTGGCCACGGCTCAAATCATCTCAAATGCATCCTCCTCTTTTTTCGGTTTCAGCTTTCTAGTTCGCAAAGACAGCTTCTTCCTCCGCTTCAAAATGCAAACAGAGGTCTGTGATAATGGAAACATTTCTTCAATTTAGAAAAGTCAAATAGCTCCATGAATGGATCTCATCTTTTCGGTTTTTTTTCTTTTGTTTTGTGCTTCTTTTGGTCCAAAGGAATGAAAGAAAAAAGAACTAAGAACAAGAAGCTTGAGAGTGGTTGGATCTGAGTGTAAGCTTTAAATCCCAGCTGTGAACTGGGTCAGGTTAAATCATTTAAGGATGCGAGACATATTTTAAGGTGGTATAGATGATGGATGAGTACTTCGATGTAAATTACAATCCAAACCCTTAGTCAGGCAGCCAACTCTCCGTCCAGAGGTTTCCTGCCTCCTACCGGCAGAAGAAAGACAACAACACGCTTCTGACCTCTATACACTTCTGAGAGCTGCTTTGAATGAGGATGAACACACACGCTAACAAAAGACAAATGTTTTTAATGATGCACGTTATCTCTGCGAGGGCAGCGTCTGTATAAAAAGAAAACACCACAATGTGTTGACCTCTTTTCTTCACAGTAAACTTTAGACAGTTGGTGGGCTCCGGCTCGAGTGGCCACATGAGGACGGCTGCAGACGATGAGGAGGTCTCTGATTTGACTTCCTGGGTGTCCTCGAGGCTGACGCGGGGTTACAGTCTGAACAACAGAAAGAATCCGCTGTCCTCGCAGATGCTGCAGGTCAAAATCCAGTTTACTAACATGAAGTAATGAAGCAGCAGACTAATATCCATCTGCTGCAGTTGAACAGCAGGTCAGTGGGCTCTTACCCACTAATGCACACAGCGAGACTGAAAACATGGAATCTCATTTTATTTATTTTTCACATATCAGACAACTCAATCTAATTCTCAACAATGTGGTTAAAATCATCTCAGGAACCAGATGAGCGCAGACGGGAGGTTGTTTCTGTTCTTTGGTTGCTGCTTGGCTCATTTGCTACTTTACTGGTTTCTTCTGCTTTATTTTAAATGGATCTTTGGTTCCTTCCGTCTCTTAATGTCCTTCTTTGGTCTGCTTAAAGTTGGGGTAGGCAGTTTATTTTTGGTATCATCACACTAATGTGCCATAATAACCTTTCAGTATTTTGTAATTAACAGCCAAAACACACTGGATGCAGTCGCACCGCGTAGTGTCATGTTGTGTTGCGGAGCTAGTCTCCGTTCGGCGCCCATGTAATCCAATCTGACTGTCCACACCGCCCGCTGCGGGGGTGCAGAGCGTTCGGTAGTGGTTGTTTCAGTGTCTGTCCCATTTAACCTGCGAGCCGTGAGCGACTTTGTCCAGCTGAACAGAGCAGATCGCACCAGACAGGAAGTCACAGAAAATCCGGCCAATTTTCAAAATAAAACAAATGTCAAAACAAAACACCACGTTTAATGATCGTGTGTCCTGTCTACATACGTATCTGTCATAACTATATAAATTGTTTGGAGAGTCACACAGCCTCCACAAAATGGCTCGATTCACCATCAGAGTTTAATTCACACGCTTTGGAAAGTTTAGAGAAGCCTTATTCCAAGATTTAAAAGAAGCAGGCGGGTCTGCTACGTTAGCTCCATCAGCACGGGCTAAACTTGCTGAAGGCTTCACTCTGCTTAAAGGAGAAGTTGGTTTTCTGCACATTAACGCTCATATTAAGGATATTTACGGTCATATACAATGTTATACACCATCATTATGCCAACCAGCACAGTCCTGAGAGCTGGAGCTCGTTGCTGACGTCACTGCTAGCTGAAAACAACAGAGGACCATGTGCACTTAGACAATCCATCAAAATATATAGTAAACGCTCGTTTTAAAAGACGCGAAACTCGCTGAATGTTTAGTGGTGTCCTCTCATGTACTGACACTAAAACATGAAGCTAAACACGGATCTATAACCCGGAAATGGCTGTTTGCTTGTTTCATGAAGCAGCTGAAAGAGTTATATATCTGCGAATGGCTTTGTGTTTTAGTGTCGAGAGGACACCACTAGATACTTGGCAGTTTCATCTCTTTTAAAACAAGTTTTTGTGTGTTTTTGGATGGATTGTCTGAGTGCACATGCTCCTCTGTTGTTTTCAGCTAAAGGTGATGTCAGCAATGAGCTGCAGCTCTCAGGACTGTGGCACCCATAACTCCTAAGGAAGCAACTCTGCTGCGCCCTCCCCTCCGTGTTTTTGCTCTGGCTTGCATCGTGTCTCGTTTGGTGTCGCTCTCTCTTTTGAGGCCAGTTTACGCCAAAGATTCATGACAAGACAAAACAGCTTCAGGGCAAGTTGCAGCGGAGTGAACTGGTCCATGTCAGCTCGACTCAAGCCGGTTTGGCTCTGTTGTGGCCAGAAGCCAGTTTAGAGCTTAAGGAACGTCACTTGTTTCAGCAGCCAATCAGCTTGAAGCGACATCATCTACGAAGCGCAGCGTAGAGCAGCCAAGAGGAACAAGTGCTCTTTGAAATTCCTGTGAGTGGCCGAAAATACCCCGTCACGGTCTTGTTACAAAGAGCACCACGGAGAGGTGCAGAAGTGTCGAGTTCTTTCAGACCAGCTACATTACAAAATGCTGACGGGATGTTATGGAATTTTAGCGTAGCGACACTAAAGACAAACTGCCTACCTCAACTTTGATGAAAGAGCTATTTCCTTTATTGTTCTGCTACCTAATGATTGTAAAGTAAAATCGGACTGTTGTCTTTTCAAGATGGAACAGAGCCGTCACACATGCACTACGAGAATGATGAGAACTTCTTCCGAGGCTACGAGTGGTGGCTGATGAAAGAGGCCAAGAAGAGGAATCCAAATATCACACTCATAGGTATGAAAATGTGCTCAGAGGTCTTGTGCAATAGACACCAGGAAGTGCAGACAGTAGGCTGTTAAAATAATGCACGACAGGTTTGGTGAGTCTCATGGGCAACTTTAGACAAACATTCAACTTGAAGTGTTCATCATTCATCATTAACCACAGTAAGCACGGTTGACGGGAACTGGGATCATACTAGACATTCCTACTGAAAACGACTTCATCAATGAGGGTCTTTGTAGTTTGGCATCGGTAACATATTGGTGGCACACAACACGTCTTCAGCCTTCCATTGTGTCTTACTGCAGGTTTACCCTGGGCATTTCCAGGTTGGGTGGGTCATGGTAAGAACTGGCCCTATGACTTCCCAGACATCACTGCTGCATATGTGGTAAACTGGATCCTTGGTGCCAAGCAGTACCATGACCTGGACATCCAATTTGTTGGGGTGTGTACTTGTTCACTTTAAAGTTCCATCCTGTGGTGAAAAGAACAATTTACTGTTAACGTTATACGTAAATAACTAAAGACGAAAATACTTTACGTCAGTTATTACAAATCATTCTAGAGAAGGCTAATTAACAGATATCTAAACTTAAAGATGTCACAACTTCATCTCTTACTTTTCACTTTTAACCTCACTAACAGTCATGTGTCAGTGTGTGGGATGAACAGCTGCTCTTGATGATTGACAGTAGGGTTGGGCAGTACGTTAAAATTTTCCAACTGGCCTCCATCAGCCCATCAACTGGTGATTGTGGATATATTCGTGAAGGTATATGATTTGGATGACAGAGGCCGCCACAGTCTCAAACTGAAATAAAAATATTTTTACACTGGAAGGTCTTTAATGAAGGTCTTTAATGAAGGTCTTTAGATCTTTAATGTCGTAATGTCTTAAATGTGCCGCTAGGGCTGCACAATTAATCGAAATTTAATCAATATCGCAATATGGCCCACTGCAATTTTCAAATCCCATCTGGGTGGAATTACGTTTAAGGAGAAAAATGTCATTCAGTTCAAATACTGTGGTGCTGCACAGTTGTCTTGGCCCACGTATCACATTCTACAGACTTAAGCAAACATCTTTGTTTTGTAAAGATCCATGCAATAATCGCACTATAATCATTTTAATATCTTTTTTAATTAAAATGAGTGTTAGGATTTAAAAATTCTGATTTCTTCTCATATTGCAATTCATATCACAATCACAATATCAATCCAAATAATCACAATTAGATCTTTGTTTCACCGAAAACGTCTCTTTAATCTTCCTTCACTTGCAGCCGATAAGCCCCTCCCCTTTGCTGTATGCACGCAGGCCAGCTTGGTGACAGTGAAACATCAGTACTGAGGCTGGAAAGATTATGGAATTCATGTCCGTATATCAAACAACTAGTTGACCTATTTATTATCCCGACAAGTAAATATCTGTTGTCTGTTTTTCTTGTTTACAGCAGCGCTTCTTTTGTGTTTCCGCATTTTTATCAAACAGAGATTTATTAATGGCACTTGTGTGGACAGTTTTTTCCCCCCGTAATCGTAGTGTTTTTTTTTTTTTTTTTTTTTTTAAATACTTGCGTACATGTGGACTATGTCTTAAGTTAAGTTGGAAAACAAAAGTCACATTGAAGCTACTGAATTGCCTGTTTAAAACATCCTTACTTTTTTACAGACTACCGTCCTGGTTCATCATGCCATTAAGAGCACGTTATGTTGGTTTTAGAAATTTGTTAAAGCAGCAGGACACAAAAGAACCGGGATACGTTTGCTGTGTGACTAAAACTCATTTTTATCTGTTTAGATCTGGAATGAGCGAAACTATGACAGCAAGTACATCAAGGTAATCTTAACCTCTTATCTCTCAGTGTCCTGTTATTGCTCTGACTGGCAAGTGTTCATCAGGCTGTGTTCACACCAAATCTGCTGTTGCGGCAGTTAGCGCAGGTTTGGGCAGCTGTGCAGAGATAAGTGTCCCGTTTCACAAATGTAAATTAATGTCCTAGAACTTAATTCTGGCTCTGCCTGGTCTGATAAACTGGTCAGCTGATCCGTCACAACATTCTTACCTCAGTTGCAGCACCTAAAGTGAAGTATTTTAACCTCTGGAGTATTTTAAAGTGTTTTTTGAACACTGCAGTTTGCACCATCACAGCCTAAAGGGACGACTCGTATTAAAATGAATGCAAAAACTTGCATTCATGCCTCAACAACTAATTTTGTCTGAATACAGCCTTACAGGTAAGCTGAGACTAAACTGTGAAATAAAGGAGAAAAACAGCCACCAACATTGAGTTTTGCCCCATTTGTAGTTTGACTCTCAGTAGTTGAGATGATTTGACCTCATAGCTGGGTTCTGCTGAGCATGTCTTTGTTGCCAAGGTGCTCCGGGACACTCTGGATAAAGTTGGTCTAACTGACATTGGCATCATTGCGGCAGATGGCGATTGGAGCATCGCTAATTCTGTGACCGTTGACCCGTACCTTAAAAATGCTGTTGAGGTAATTGGGTAAGTACAGTTGGCACAAAACAGATGCCACAAAATTTAACCTTTTACTGCATTATAACTAATTTTACACAGTGGCATGGCAGTTAGAGTAGAAAGGCGTGGGCTTTCACCATGTGCTGTGAATTTACTGAAGAGCAATTGGATTCCCGACAACACGTCAACCAAACGTGTGATGCACAGATGGTGAAATGTCCAGGGCATTTTGGTGTGTCTTCACTAAAAACACTTTTGTTGGGCTTATCTTCGTCATGTGGCAGTTTCTCTTTTTTTCTCTCTCTCTATAAACTGCTGTGCTGGATCAAAGCTGAGTGCTGAGTCATTTTAACACCAAGGCCTGGTGACTATTTGCAGGTTTTACAAGCGTGGGTGAACTCACCAAAAAATAGGTGTGTGACTCCTTTTTCATTGCCAGTAGACAAGTTTTCAGTGTTCTTCTGGTGTGTCATGTTTGACTTCAGTAATGTGCCAGAAAACAGGACAAAGCTGCACTGAGACCAGTGACAAAGATCCTGTTAAACAGGCTCTCCAGCCTTGCTGTCTTGCCAGTGTTTCCTCATGCATGATATAAACTAAAGGATAAAATTAGTGTTGCATGTTGTTTCCAGACTGTAAAAAGCAATAAACAATGTTTCAACACATATCAGAGCTTTGCCCCAAAACGAGGGGGCTGAAGTTAATGTCTCCACTTGGGCGTCATGCTTTCATCACCGCTGATCGTAGCTGATAAATCCCCCTCACTACTGCAGAGTCACTTTACCTGAGAGCAGATTGTGCCCATTTCCCATTAAATGAAAAAGCCACGTTAGTGGTTTTTTGTCAAAGGTGAACGTGGTATTTGTGGCTGTTTTTCTGACTTGAAAAGTAAAAAGTAACAGTTAAATCACAGATTGACTTGATAAGCTGATTTGCATTTTAATGTACTGCTGTTCAGTACATTGCTGCCATCATGTAAAAAACAAAATGCAATGTTCTGTTTTTTAAGTTGGTTTAAAATCACTAATTACTGAACAAATCAATATCTCAATCACTATTTTCTTTGTAAATGCAAATTTCTATGTGTATGGTCCATATACATTAATGCTGTCAAACTATTGATAGGTAAACAGCAAATTGTCCTTCTGGTGTGACATGTATTGATCTGAAATTGTTTTTTAAATCAAAAATCAAAGTACGGATACTAAGACTTTGTGCCTTGTATTTAGCACATCAAATTGGTATGTGGTTGTGTTTTTTCGGTTTTAATAGCAAATAGTTGTACACTTGTACACTACTCTAGTTCTTTCCCCAAAGTCCTGGCATGGTCTCCAGATAATGGTAGATCTTGGCAGGGAAGCACCAGGAGAACAAGAGATTTCCGGTTGCTGTTTGCCATCCACACCGAATAGAAGCCTTGCACCGAATGTCTGTGTAGATCAGTGTATCAAACTTTTCCAGTGTTTTAACTCCTCTACCAATGTTTAGAAATAGGTATTTTCCTTCTCTCCACTTTCTGGAAGAAAAAAAAAAACAGTTACCATATTGATTTCTAGTCACTGAGTCGCATCATATTGTATCACTTTAAATAAGGCCATATGGTTCTTGCATCATATTGCCAACCATGTGTTGTAATATGCATTGTATTGTCGTTAAATCGCATCACTCTTTGTATGGTTACAAGTGTTGCTTATAGTGACAAGCCCAATGACATTAATCACTAGGACTTAACAGAAAAATCAATTATCAGATTCGTCTTTTTCAGTTGAATTATTCAGAATTGATTTCTGAAATGATTATTTCCATATTTGCTTTTTTTGTCAGCAGGTACTACACGAGTGCCTTGTATTTTGTATTATATGTATGTAGTAACTTTATGTTATATATGGTACAGAGAATTATGGAAATTAAGTCAATCAGCTGAGTAAATAAGGCTGTCTGGTAGTAAATTTAACAAGTGCATATGCAAAGGTAGAGTAATAAAGTACCCGAGTCACACTAGCTCTGAGTTTATGTGTGCTCTGAGTGAGCACACATAAAATAATGAACAGACATCCAGTTCCAGCACTGGCATAAAACTGGGAAGTGTGTTAACGATTAACCTATACTTTTGCTCATTTTGCAGTATTATGTTCAAAAGTAAACAACATTGTTGCTTACTTGTAGCACAAGTTGAAGTTATGATCCCAAGAAAGATTCTGAGAAGAATTTTATGCAGTACGTACATTTAATTTAAAGAGTAACTTAACCCCTCAACCACCTTAAACAGCTGAAAATCGGGGAGGCTAAGAAGTATTTAGTGGTGTTTTTGATTGATTCAGGTCTTAATCTTAACATTTTAGTGCAAATTTACTGACTTTTCCATATTCTGTTATAAATGTGTAAAGTGACTGCCGGTTGGTTGAAACACTGCTATTGCAAGGCAATTTTTGATACATTTTTATTGGTTTATAAGGTGAAACATGATGTCACCAGTGCCAAGTTGCTATCCTCAAGCTGAGATCAGTTGCCAGGCAACCAGAGGACTCTAGATGCATTTTTTGAATTTCAGGATGACGCACTTCAGCCTGAACTCTGGGGTTTTAGTTACACTTTAAAATATAGATGGCAGTGGCAAAAAACCCAACAACAAACAAACAAACAAACACAATGCTGCTTTAAAGTCAGCCATCTTCCAAAAAATGTTTTTGCCATTGTGTTTTTTACATGGTTGCAGCAAATATTATAAACCCAAATAGAGATGAAATTGTCCCAGCTGTGAATCCGTGTCTCCCTCTGCTCTCTGTCTTCTTTGTTGTGTGACTGTGACTGGCTGTATCAGCTACTACGGTACACTCTGGATAAGAGTGGTCTGGAGAGGGTCAGGATCATAGCCAGTGACAACCTATGGGAACCCATTGCCATGTCTCTACGGCAAGATGCTGAGCTCAGCAAAGCTGTAGACGTGATAGGGTAGGATCCTCCTCAGTGGGACATTTGCATGCATGCCCTCTGTCCCCTGCTTTCTAAAACTTTGGCTTGTTTTTGTGAGAATCTGTGCCTGAAAACACTTGAGACATTAACAGGTACGTACTGACTCTGTGGTGTTGAAGTTGAGAATGATGATTTTTTTTCTGCATGCTATAATTTCCATACTAACAATAGTGATATGCCTTTGATCATGGCGTTTGTTTTGTGTGTGCATGAGCATTTAAGCAAATAGAGAAAAGCTATATAATTTATCTGACTGACTAATATAACTAATCAATAACCTGCTTATTCACATTAGTATATGCTGGGCATCTTTCTGTCTGTTGTTTATATGCAAAACAATAGATTAAGGAATAGAAGATCTTTGTAGGTTTTGAATTACGCTTCAGTGAAATGTGTTTTAATTAGGTTGAATATTCTCAGGGAGAAATAGATCTTTATCAAAACTAATGACCTACACTTATAGTAGGGTACTGGTCCTTAGCGTTGTAGTACTGGAGATCGGTTTTGGTCTCAAAAACCACTTTTTCAGGGTCTCGATCTTGTCTCAGAATTGAACGCATTTTGACTTGGTCTTGTCTCTGTCTTGAAAATAGTGGACTCTGGATTTTTAATCAAGGCCAGTTGAGACCACAACTGATATGTTTGGTAATATAATTAACTGTGATTTGATGTAAAACTTCCTTCTTCAACTGGAACCAGTAACGTAAGCCATATTTAGTTAGATTTTTTTTGTCACAGCTGACAGCTACCACCCTTCCCCTGCCTCTGTTCACTCAAGTGGGAGCAGATTCATGGAGACAGCAAGAAGAGAAGCGGTTTGGTTGTTTGGAAGCACAGATGTCCACCAATTCATCTAAGTTTGGCTAAGCATTCATATCCAAAGCTATCTTTTAAAGAAAACACTCAACAGAGTGGAAGTTCTGCAAGGAAGCACTTACTGAGATGGCTGGCAGGACTTAACATCTCTCCAGTGTGGACCCTTGGGTCCTTGGCACTATCAGCCTACTTCAGGATGAGTGGAACAGCAAATGCAAGAGCCACAGAGAATGACACCAGGCTGTATGCCAGGAATGTGCAAGACATCAACTCACTGATCCACATCACCAGGATCTACAGCAATAACATCAGAATGTCATTCAGACTAGAGAAGTGTGGTCAGATGGTATCGAAGAGAAAGAAGATGATCAGAATGAGGGGGTTGAAATACCAAAGGCAACATTGCAGATGTTCAGGACAGCTACAAATACCTTGGGATCCCACAGGCAAATGGAAACCACGAGGAAGCTGCAAGGAAGTCAGCCACAGCCAAATACCTACACAGAGTAAGGCAGGTCCTGAAAAGTTGCCTGAATGGGAGAGACAAGATCAACAATCACGTCCTGCCAGTCATCAGATACCCCACAGGTAGCATAAGATGGCCAAAGGAAGAGATAGAGGCCACTGATATCAAGACAAGGAAGCCCCTCCCAAGGTATGAAGGGTTTCATCTCAAGTCCAACACCCTGAGACTGTACACTAAGCAGAGGGATGGAGGCAGAGGACTAGTGAGTGTCCGAGCCACCGTCCAGGACGAAACAACCATATTCAGGAGTACATCAGGAAGATGGCCCCAAAGATGAACTGCTGGGTGAATACCTCAGGCAGCAGAAACCCAACAATGCCGAGGAGGAGGATGAACCATTATGGAGGGACAAGCCCCTACATGGCATGTACCACCGTCGGATAGAAGAAGTGGCTGAATTCAAGAAATTCTACCAGTAGCTGAAAAAAGCTGGACTGAAAGACAGCAGAGAAGCACTAATTACAAAAGCATAATCAGCAGTCACTTAATACAAGGTCAGCAGAGGTGGGGGCTACCACCACATCAGACAGGATCCGAGGTGCAGGCTGTGCAAAGATGCTCCTGAGACAGAACAGCACATAATAGCACAGTGTAAGATGCAGGCAGGACTAGCATACATGGGACGCCATAACCAAGTGGCTGCCATAGTGTACAGGAACATCTGCACTGAGTAGGGACTTGAAGTCCCACGGTCTCAATGAACGACAGCACATAAGGTAGTTGAGAATTACCAAGCTAAGAACCTGTGGGACCTCCAAATCCAGATTGACAAACTGGTGATGGCTAACCAACCGGACATCTTGTTGATCGACAAACAGCAGAAGAAGGCAGTGGTGATAGATGTGACTATCCCGAGTGACAGCAACATCTAAAAAAAGGAACGTGAGAAGCTTGAAAAACTACTAAGGGCTGAAAGAGGAACTAAAAAAGTACCAGTGGTGATAGAAGCACTGGGGGCTGTGACCCACAAACTCTGAGAATGGCTCCAGCTGATTTCAACATCTGAGTACATCTGAGGTCTTTGTCCGGAAGAGCGAAATCCAAGGAACAACTTAGATACTGCACAGAACCCTTAAATTTCTAAGCCTAGTTATGGAACCTGTTAAGGTTGGGTGGCGTTAGCCTTGTTTCATATAAATATGGACACGATATCATGTGGTCTGATCCCCCTAGCTTTACCAAGAAAGCAAGCACTTCTCTGGCCCTCCATTCTCAAACTGAAGGAGATGTACCCTTACATCATTAGGCTTAAATACCTTGGGCATTTTTTAAGGTATTATAATCTGTGTATTTGTTAGAACCTGATTTATTATTATCTTTAAGTTTTTGTTTGTTTTTTTCCAAAGATCACAGTGGCAAGTTACTGCTGTCTGGAGCTCAAACCCAGTACTTTGTGTGAACGTGTGTGTGTGTGTGTGTGTGTGTGTGTGTGTGTGTGAGAGAGAGAGAGAGAGATCACAGATCTTGCATTAGCAAAATTTGACAAAGTTTCTCATCATATTGCCTTTGACCCTTTATGTTAAATATTCAGGGCCCACTACCCTGGCACCGTCACCGTGATGGATGCACTCAAAACACAGAAGAAGCTGTGGTCATCCGAGGATTACAGCACTTTCAATGATGAGGTCGGAGGAGGCTGCTGGGCTCGAATTCTTAACCAGAACTACGTCAATGGACTCATGACAGCGTACGTAAACATGCAAGCAGCACTATGAAGCAAGATAGTAAGTGTTTCTGATAGAATGTGTTTCATTCATCAGGACTGCAGTTTATTAAAAGCTTTATTTGATTTTCATTAAATTATGCTCTTAGGAAGTAACTTATAGTCATTCATCTATTCTTTTAAATTACTAGACATGGATGAAAAAATAAAATGTAGGAAAACTTAGTCAACTTGTTCAAAGTGCACAATGTAAAAACCATTAAAATGATTGAGTATCCAAAGCCATAGTAAGGTTGGGAGTGATTGTACCTATTCAAGTTTTGCATTTAACACCTGTGTTCAGTTGTTATTGAAGACTGTGATTCTTCTTCCAGCACCATCTCCTGGAACCTGGTAGCCAGCTACTATGAGGAGCTTCCGTTTGGCAGAGACGGGCTAATGACAGCTGAGGAACCCTGGAGTGGCAACTATGTAGTGGAGTCTCCTATCTGGATCACAGGTCTGCATTAAATCCTTTATATTTATTTTAACAGCACAAGAGAATGTTAAATAGGACATTGCACATTCAAAGCTGCTGCTGAAAACAACAAAATCAACAAATGGACTGTCTGAGGAGTTCCTACCCCCTTAAGGCCTTTTCATACTTTTCGCATTGCGCGTCATTGGGCGGCTGCAGACTTGTCTTGACATGTGGACTTGAATACAGTTTAATTCATACTGAAAACAAAGTTCCACGCCAGCTTGCCAATTCGTAGTGTGCAGTGCGCAGATTAGAGTGGAATAAACAAAAGATGACAGAAGTCGTTTAGTGGCTACACCTCTTTTCTTTTATTCTTTTTAGTCAGACTACTGATGTTGCAGCTACAACTAAATTCGTGTCTACATGGCACAGAGAGGAAAAGAAATGAAGAATCTGCAACAGAGAACAAGCCTGACCTAAAAAGGACTTTGGACTACAAATATTGACAGGCGTCACCTTTAAGGTGGAGTCAGTAGCATTTGTAAACACAACAGCCGTTTGTAAACACAACATTCAAACTGGGCCCCTCCTCCCGGCTCAACACACCAGAAGTATCGTAACTTAGCATGTACTGCGTGACTACTATACCGCTTAACTAATGTTACACAGCAAGCTACATTGGAATATTACATTTGTTTAATGGAGAAGTCAATAATTTAGAAAGCTAACAAGCTAACTGCCAGTGTTTAGCACCTACCTGTCCATAACAAAGTAGCCCAACTCTGCATCACTCTTCCCAGCCTCTCTGTCAGTGTTCCAAAATGGCTGAAAGCCAAACTGAGACTCATTCTCACTCTGGAACAAGTTTTAGCCGCTTGCTCACTAGGACTTTATTTCCTTTTCTTTGCGCTACGTCCACATTCATGACTTTCTCCAGTCTGGACAGCGTCCTGTAGCGGTGCTCCGCGGTGCTCTCACGCTATCGTTACTTAAAAATTGATTGCGCGTCTACATCGGTCTTTACAGTAACTCGTCCCAAGCAGGTCCTGAGTCAGCCAAAACATCAAAATACAGGCAGAGGGTGGTGTGTCTCCATACACAGTCACCAGCACACATACAGAGGCCCAGAAGTAATGATTGAGCAGCATTACTTTTGTATGTGTCTATATTTTATTTTTTAGTAAAATCCTACTGACTCCACCGTTAAAGACGAGCTGAAACGCCTGTCTCTACAGCGTCAATTGCCGTGTTGTAATGTGTTCACCATTCAAACAATCAAACAACCAATGAACAGGCTGTAGGGGTGGGACGTAAGTTAGAGGAATCTGATTGGAGTGTTATTGGCAAGTGTTGTTGGTACTCCTTAGCAACCGTTGCCAGGGCTTTGTTTGTTGATAGTTAACTGCTAAATTTTAACACCAAACTCAAAAAAACCAAACCCTTGGGAGATGTTGTTTTTTTACCTGAAAGATGAAAGTGGCAGACTTAAATATAAAAATATGAAATAATTCATTTTTTTGTAGATTTTTTGTGATACATTTTTAGATTTGACTACAATTAGAGCAGGGATATGGTCCAAAAGGGCTGAAAATGCATTTTTTAATTTTAGCTCGACTTAAAGTAAAGTTGGGTAGGAAAATACTTACAAATAAGACTTGGAAAAAGTCAATTTTACCCTTGCAACAACTGGACTAAAGTGTGGCACAACCGATTACGTTATAGAGCATGGGCAGGTGGCGCTCTTTCCACACTGACAGTGCTTGCGGTCACAAATTTTAGGCGTCGGCAGAGGAGTCCGTGTGGACCCTGGCAGACACGGGTGGGTAACAATTTTTACGCAACGCATACCAAAGCAGAGTCCCGAGGCCACGGAAAGTATGAATAGGCCTTTTTATTGAGGAGTTATTTGGTTTGATTCTGGACAGTTCGAGTCTTTATTTTGGCTTCTGCAAAAATGTCTCCTTGGCAGTGAAAAGAATTAATCAAATGCTGTTGTAACTCTTTGTTATCATAAATTATGCAATTCAGCACTGCACTGATTTCCCTTTAGCCCACACCACACAGTTCACCCAACCAGGATGGACCTACCTGCAGACTGTTGGTCATTTGGCACAGGGTGGAAGTTACGTTGCCCTGACTGACGGGGAAGAAAACCTCACTGTTGTCATAGAAACGATGGCAAGTTAGGATTATTACTTCTAACTTCATCTTTTCTGCAATTACAAATATAATTAATTCCTGTAATTTTCTTAAGAGTGTACATGTACCTAATACCAAAACAACAGAACTACATTTTATGGTTTTAGTGTTCAAACTAAGTTAAGCCGTTTTTTTTTCGTTTGGTTGGTTTTTTTTAGCTTTTCTGGAGCCTTTTGTATCATTTCTGTTACTTATACTACAAATAAAGCAGCGCTGCAGTCACTACTGTTAAGGTGTGTTCAGACCAAAATCGAATAACGCAATGTAATTGCAAAAAATGCCAGTGTCGTAACGCTTGATCATAATTGGATCATATTTTGGATCATCGCTTTAATTGCTTCAAATTACGGCCAATTTACGCATCATTTCTGCACTATATCAGTTGTGGAGGTCCTACACAAGTTTGGAAACTTAACATCGGGTCTGGGCGATAAAGTCATCCAGACCCTGTCGCAGAGCTCCGTGTTAGTTACAGTTAGCATCAGAGCTAGTAGCATCAGCAGGAAGGAGGGCTTGTCATTTTCTGTCATTAACTACAAATGATTTAATCATCCTGTTTGCACACCATCAGTTCTGGAAGTCCCAGAAATGTTGGAAAACTTAACGACTCTATGTCTGTGTTTGTAAGATAACCCTGTGGTGTATAAAGTCGTGTTGTCAGAGCTCCACGGTATTCACACACAGCAACAGCTGTTTTGACCGGTATGTCTGATTCTAAGTCCGTTTGGTAAATTCCGGCAACGTTTGTGCCGTCAGGATGTCATTGACGTCAGGAGAAACTCAAAACTGATCTGCTGTTGCGGCACAGTGTCACGCGGTGTTGCCTGAAAAGATCAATTTTTTAACTTAAAGTGATGATGCGATGTCTGCAGTGACATTGCATGTAATTGCGTCTTCGCAGAAATTTTGTATATATTCTTGTGGCGTTCGTCGTGTTCATCGCTTTCGGTCTGAACACACCTTTACACTCATTCACAAAAGCGCTGATCTTGAGATACATGAACTTTTTTCCACACTTCCTCCACAGACTCATGATCACTCAGTGTGCATAAGACCTCCACTCGCTCCCTTCAAGGTGACACCTCAGAATGCAACTTTCCAGCTGAAGGGATCCTTTGTAAGTTCCTCTAAGGTCTTTAAGATGCTCCTAAAAGTTAATGATTGATGTTTGTCTTACCCAAGAGTATTTATATATCCTAGGCCTCCATCAAGGAACTACAAGTATGGCGGTCACAGTTTAACTTCAAGACAAAAAAGCCTTCCTTCTTTGAGAAACTACCTCCACTGAAGGTAAAAGAGGCGTTTCAGAGGGGACAGTTTTTTCATCACCATATGACAGTTTTAACATGGTTGTTTTTTCATGTTTATGTTAATTTCAGCTTTCAAATGGAGTATTCACCTTACATCTAGCTGAAGATGAGGTTTACACGATAACCACAATTACAACAGGAAATAAAGGCCGTTACCCGGACCCACCTCCCTCTGCTCGCTTTCCTAAAGTCTACGAGGACAAGTTTGATGTTCGTAAGTACAGCAAACATACAAAAGAAGATATTTTGTTTGGTCATAGAATATTTTATAATGTTACATGATTTCAAAAGGTGGATCCCACACGAGGAAAATATAAATTTAGGGCTAAAACATACCAGTGCCGCAACGGCACCGCAAAACAGCCATCCATAATATTTTCTATGAATAATGCCACACTGATGACAGATAGACGTGCAGCAACGCGACGGCCCACAACACTGTCCTGTTTCCAGCACTGTGACCGCAGAAAAAAAGTGCCTTTTTTCATCAGGGAAAAAGCTGTTTAGTACATAGACATGCTGTGCCTTCAAATGGGGTCGTGTTTACTGCACATACAAGAAGAGTCCATCTGAACGCCCCCCTCGTATCGCCTTCATAACAAGGCAAGTTGAATTTGTCCGAAA
>JAQLOL010000007.1:24639821-24654301 GCA_029783665.1 Naso thynnoides | reverse complement strand
TCTGTCAGTGTTTTAATCGCCTCCTGTGTGTGTTGCAGCTCTCTCACATTAATTTGTAAATCCTCTTCAAGTTTTGCGTCATTCTCCTTAAAATATTTCTCTTTCTCACTTTCACTCATATCCTTGAGTCTGTCTCTTTCTCTCTCCAACAGAAGCTGAAGTTCATGGTTGTCTGTGTTTTCTGTGTGAACAGAAGAGGAACATGTTTAGTTTGAAGCTTAAACTCGTTGTGTTTATGCAGCATTGTTCTTCTGCTCTAAGGACTTTGAGGCTCCTGAGTTGTGAACCTCTTCCTGTATGGTCACATATTGCCAACAACATGAACTAAAGAAATACTGAGGCTCAAGACATTTTTAAACAAATATCAAATTGAAAAACAAGATCAAAATTTCTCATAAAGAATAAAGGATATTTTTAATTATGTTCTTGTGTAAAGTGTGACATTTTCTTGACATGTGGTATAAGCAGGACAAAACCCAGTAACATGAATGTGTCATGATTTTAATGGATGAGAGATTTACATTATATCCAGTTTTTCAAAAAGCCCCTCAATCATCCATCCGTTTTCTGTAACTGCTTATCCTTATACAGGGTCGCGCAGGCGGTGGTGAGGGTTTACACCTTGGACCAGTTGCCAGTTGATCGCAGGGCAAACATAGAGACATATAGACAAGCAACCATTCACACTCACAATCACACCTACAGGAATTTCTGGAGTACTGGAGTAGAACCCACACAGACAAGGGAGGACGTGCAAACTCTGACCGAAAAGGACCTGGATTCAAACCCACAACCTTCTTGATGTGAGGCAACAGCACTAACCACTAAGCCACCCTGCTGCCTTTCAAAGCCCTTCATTGTAAAACATAAATAACATCAAGTAATTTTTAACGAGATGTGAAACTTCTAATTTTAGGTTTGGAAAAAAATGACACTGAACTTTGAACTTACTGTTTTTGTTTTGTCTGCTTCTCCACACAACAAAGAGAGCTGCAGCAACAGACATGAAGCTCACAGCCAAGCAGATGGTGATGCGAGCTGCAGAACTAGACTGGACCATGAAGAGGTCGTCTGAAATAACAAAACACATGACAAAGTGTCAATAAAACTCAGTTTTACCCATCTGTAGCTAACAAAATGATGACATCAGTCACTCAAAGAGGATTTCTCTACCTGTAACATGAATGTGTGTCTCTCTGGTCTGGTTGATGTTCCTCTGTTGGACTCGACATGTGAGTCTGTTGTTGTGTCTCTTCTCCACAGTCAGTCTGCTGCTGACAGAATAAAGGTCATCAGGACCTTTGACTGTCTCTGCAGGTCCAGCAGAGAGGACGTTTCCCTCACCGTCCAACCAGACCACCTCAGGCTGTGGATACCAGCCTTTAGACTCACACTGTAAGACTGCGACACTGACGTCTTCATCATTCTTAGTCTTCATTATGCTGATGGCGAGTGAGGAGGCCGCACCTGATGATGAAAAAACCAATTGTACATTAAAGTCACAACTGAAGAGTCTGCATTAAAATTCTTGGAAAGAAAAGTGGATCAGTTTGTATATTCCAGGCAAAAAATGTTAAAATCAAGTGCACTCTCCTTCCTTTACCTCCACCAAGTTTCCCTTCAGACAGCTGCTTTTGCTTTCCAGCTGTAGACAGTGACTAACTGTCACTTTGAGGTTCTGCTGTATAAAGTAAATGTAGTTAATCCACTCACCAACAACAAGTTTAACAGAAGCTTCTTTATTCAGTGCAGGGATGAAGCATCCGTAAGTTCCTTCATCTGAGAGTTTTACTTTGTGAAGTGTCAGTGAAATGTCTCCATGTTTCAGTTTGTCGGTAGACAAAGACGTTCTCCCCACATAGGACGGATGTTTTGTCTTTAGTTCCACACCATCACGACACACATGAATGTTTCTAGGATTCAGGTTGGATCTCCTCCACTCTACAGTCTGAGTGGTGGCGTCCACAGCTGGCTCCAGATGACATGGTAATATGATGTCATCACCAACTGTGGCCACAAGTGGCTGTGATGGACCAACCACTTGAGTCTGACCTGAAAAGAAAAGACGTGTTGACTATCTGAGACGCATAAGTTGGCTTGAAGAGCCATTGTTCAGGATTTAGTGGCATCTAGTGGTGAGGTTGCAGATTGCAACCGACTGAATAATCCCAACCTCCACACACACCCTCCTCATAAGTGTTTAAGAGAGCCTACTGTGATAGCTAACCACATATTCAAAACACAAAAAGCCCTCTCTAGAGCCATTTTAGTTTGTCATTTCTAGACTACTGTAGAAGCGTGGCGGTCAAATATGGAATATGGAAGAATACACGTTACCTCTGTAGAAAGAAAGATGTTTTTCTCAGGAAAGAGGTGAGTAAAATAAAACAATTGTTATTTTTATAGTGATAATCATTAATGATTATAAAATTATTATCACATTTTATTTCCGTCAGTAGTTCCCCAACTTTTACAAACAGAAACTTTGATATCTTTCAAATCAGATTAAACACATTCCAAGTCAAACTTCTGCTCGTTTGACTCTAATAACATCTTTCAGTTCAAGTGATTTGTCAGGAGATGATTTAATTAAATCAAGTTTATTGTGTTAAACAGCCATTTTAAATTGTGTATATTCTGTATACAATGATTAAAACATAACAGAACCAAAGCTGTGGATTTTCTTACAGTACAAATGTGAAGGAAAAACAACAAATAGGTCCCAGAATTGAACCTTGAGGTACCCCACAAGTTTTTGGTAAAACTGGCAAAATGATCTTGTACTTAGAGCACAGTAGAGACAATGCAAATGTTCCACATATTGTAAGGACACAATAGATGAATTGCCAAGTTTTCTGATTCAAGCTTCTTGCCTCAGTGTTTTTTTTCCCTCCAGGCTGTGCAAGCACAACCCTGCTTAGCCTTTTGACAAAAGACTAAAAAGCACTATAAAAATGCAGTCTAGTTACCTATTGATTGGTTACATGTCATGTTAAAAAATAGGCGTCATTTTTGGCATGGTAAGGGCCAGTTAGGTATGGAGGTAGGATTATTGCAGTCATGGCGGGTTGTGAAACAGTCTAGCATGAAAGATTTTCAACTTTTTATTAATACTGTTCAAGTCAAACTTTCATGACCTTTCGTGGCGCCTCACATTTTGGTCATATTGGGTTGTGCATCTGGCATTTGTCCTTCAACTGGACTTCACTTTTGTGTTACACCATGTGAGCTTAAAATTATTCTGGGCAAAAATGTGCTGTAGTGTAAGAAGGTGTTACTGATGTCTTTACCTCCACACTGATGTGTTAGGAGAAGAAAAACAATGTGATGGAAAACCAAAGCGCAGATGGTACCACACTGAGTTTTCGAAAGCTGCTCATCTTTCAGAGGAAGCATCCTAGAGTTCTGAAAATTAAAATGAAGGTGATGAAAAATGCTAATCACCAAAGAGATGCAAACATTTTACTTGTACGTATGCAGAATGTATTTAGGTTTTGTTGTCCTCTGTACACTTGACTGCCCCAGGTCTGCAAGAGTTTTCCTCTTTTGATCATGCAAAATAAGTGAATATTGAATTGTTTTAAATTCATAAATGTAGATGTTATTTGATTTCATGACACCTGTTTCAGTAGTGCACTTAATGTAATACACAGATTCCATACACTGATTTCAAAGATTTCCATTAATTTATCAAATACTTTATTGTTGATAATGAGTCAGTTAAAATATCACTTTAGGATTTTTCTATCAAATATACTCTACTAGTATAACAAGGAAACAGTTGTCTATGTATGTTTTTAGATGTCAGCCTCAATCTTTTATAGAACAAAATATTCAAATCATTTACAACAGCAATTTGTCACGCGATCATGATTTTGCATTAAAGACTCAAATGTGTTTTCACTTTATCTTTGTTCACTTGTGTCGAAGATACAATTTAAAAACAACTTTAAATTGTTTTGAAAATCTGGTTTACATTATGGATGGTCAATTGAAAATGAAATGTTTCTACCTACCTGTTTGGTTGTTCAGACGCTTCATAGTTGAAAAACAGTGATAGAGAAAGAAAGACACTAAGTCTTAGCTGTCAAAGTCCAGTGAAGTTACATGTTGCATCTTGTTAATCTTTAGCAAGAAGCACTCTGTATTGTTTATTGCAGTCTGTGTGACTTTTGACTGCAGTCAGTGACTTTTATTGCCCCCTGCATTTGCTACTAATTGATGTATTGTAAATGAAGGCGGTTAGTAGAGAAGCAGAGTCATACTAACATGTCACTATGAAGGAAGGGGGCTCTGACTTCATTGAGCTGTCAGAATCATCATGAGAGAGAGGGACTTTATTTTAAGTGGAACCAGAGAGCCAAGCAGAGGTCAAATGCAAGACATTTGTGGAGAAAAAAGACACAGATGCAAAGGACTCCTCTGACAACCTGCTACTACAAACTAGGGATGGAAATCTCTGGTGTGTATCAGGGCCCGTTAGTCTGTCAAGTTGTCTCTTGTTAGGTTCAGTTTAGTTTTGTTTCATCTTATGTGTACTTCCTGTTTTATTTTGATAGTCTGTGTTTCTCATTACCCATGTCCTGTCAAGTTTCCCTCCTGTATGATTACCTCCCTGCCCTAATTTGTGACACCTGTGTCTCGTTGTCCTCTCCTCTTTGTGTACTTGAGCCGTGTTCCCTTGCCCGTCTGTGCCAGATCGTCTCGTCTGTTTTCAGTGAGAGTTCCAGCGTCTTCCCTTTGAGCATTCCTTGTAAGTTTTTCCCGTGTGTTTGACCGAGTGCTTTTGTTCCAAGTTTAGGAGTACAGTCTAGTGTTTTGTTACTTCCACCTGATCACATAGGATTTTCTGGTATTGACCTGTGGACTGAATAAATGGCTCTGGTACACCTTTTACCCCTGTGTTTCTGACTTTGCATCTGTGGGTTCAGCCTGTCTCAGTGTCTGATCGTTACAGTATGAGGCTGATATGATATTTATCTCCATACACTGTCAATTCACTGTCTTTGCTTCAGCATTCTTAACAATATTATGTACAATAATGACAAGTATACTGCAACACTGATTAATCTGCCTCTCTGGTTTAAATGTGCAGAATATCTGAGATAAACAAGCAGTTTATAACAGTGCAACAGTTGTATACTATATACATTCATTACATTCATTACATTCATTACTATGGAAGCACAAAGTCCCTCTGAGTCCCCTTTACACTTCCATACGTTACCCTATTCCATGAGGAGTCAGTAATGTTACAGTTACACAGCACTGACAATAACATGTATCATCACATGCACAGTGATTGCTTACAGTCACTGAACATGGAAAATAGGAGCCTTGAGTGGGAGTCTTTACTAACAGGGGGCAGTATAGACTTGAGACTCAACTATGCATATCAAGCAGAGTCTCACACAATATATCACACATTAATGTAACAGAAGTCCAATTTAGGAGGAATAAAAGAAATCAAAACACTAAATTATTGGGTCAGTCACATTTCTAAACTAATGCATAAGACATCTAATCAAATAGATCAGATTTAACCGAGGCAAACATGTGTCATGCATCTCAATTCTTTTCCAAAATCGTATCCATGCATAGCTGCTCTACTGAGGCATTTGCATCTTGCCTGCACGGATCCGAGTATCAATACGAATCGGTGAATCTTCCGATCCCTACTATGAACAGAAAATGTTCATCTTTTTAAGTAAGAGACCAGGTGGAAATGCTGGCTGGCCAACTTAACAGTTTAACTTAAAAGTTAACAAAGTTTCTCTGGTTCAAGTGAGCTGGTCATGTGAAACAAGACAGTTAATCACACACACAGCTCTCCAAGTAGGTAAAGTTGCATTCACTTAGGGATGTGATCACACTTTTACATGTACTTTAACACCAAAGGAGATGTGTTTTCACGGTAAGTTAGTGAAGATTTAGTTTATAAACAGACTCAACATTCATTGAATGTAGAGTCTGTGGGCAAGGTAGGGTGATCTTAGTACCGGAAAAGCCCTGGTTTCTGGTTGTAGTCTTTTCTAGTCCTTGTAACTAATGGTGGACTGTTAACTGTTAACAATGTGTAAACTGGCTGCTTATGAAAAGATCCGCTGGTAGGTCTCTCAATTCCAACTCCATTCTCACATTGGACAGTCAGAACATAAACAGCAAGCAGCACACGGAAAAGGAAGTCGGAAACAGAGATTCATCTCCTCCAACAGAAGCCCAAGAATAAAGGGGCTTGGCCCCAGAGGCTGTATCGCTGTCTATGGCAAGTCAGACGGCAAATGCAGCCAATGGGTTCAGAGACTGGTGGAGATTTAGCAAGTGCCGAGGTCAGCATAGCAGCACAAAACAATAAAATTGATTGCGGGCCTCCTCCAGACATTCCCAGTTTACCCTCTGCAACAACCTCAGACACGAAACTGGTGGACTCAAATGCACGACTCTTAAACAGTAGTATGAAAAACAAAAGAATTTTGCTTGGTGAAAAGTCAGTAACAACAAAAAATACTCACAACGAGGATCAAAGAAAAACACTCACTAGGGGGATCAAAAAATTATCACAAACTTCAGTCAAACCTGACACATGAAAACTTGGCAGCGACATTGACAAGACCTTCATACAGACTGAACAAGACGAACTGGCACAAGACAAAGGGAGACAAGGGCTGTGAGGTAAGAGAACACAAGTGAGACCAATCAGGGGCGGGGTAAACAGTCACAAAGGCGGGAATTCACACAAAGGGAGGAAGTGGCAAGTTACCTGAAACGAGAGGAGAGTAAGGTTTCAAAATAAAACAGGAAGCCACAAGACAACATAGAGACAAAACAAAAACTATACATATACAAATTTCTTGGACATGACACAAGGTACTGGCTAAGATCTGGAGCAGGTCACCCGGCGCTGCACTGTGGCCGCCCACTGCTCCTCAGGGATGGGTCAAACGCAGAGACCAGATGTCACTGTGCACTGTAATAAAATGTACCTTAACCTTCAACTGGGATTTTTTGTCCTAAGTTACGTCACTGTTGTTGTCCTTGTCTGTGTAACAGGAGGATCTGGACCTTCCTTTCACCGATGAGATGTTCTGGAGAAGGAAAGCACATCCCAACTTCAAACAGCACATTGACCTGGAGAAGAGGGTGGTCAAAATGGGCAAAACTGTGAGTACGAATCCACAGTCGCGACATTTTATCGAGACGACACGTGGCTGGCACTCATCAGTCTGTCACATGGTTGTTCCTCTTAGAACAGGACGTTGTTCTCGACATACGTGGTGGCGTCAGGACTTCAGTATGGGATGGGAGAGCACGACCTCCACTACTTCTTCAAGGTGGGGTATGAAGACAACTGCAGACTGTTTCTTTTGGCAATCAACTAGATCAATGATAATTTTTCCCACATTAAAGATGTCTCTCGATGTGTCCCGAAAACTAAAATTAGGAATCGGAGATTCACCTGCATTTTAGCAACAGAAATCCAGCTGTGGATGTGTGGCCGTGTCCGATTTCTGCTTAGTCTTGTTAGTTCCAGGAAGGTGTTAATTCTGGCACCTGATTTTGATTTCAGTTTGGTCTTTGTTTGAAAGAGCAGATCACTCTTTGTCATTCCTGCCCTCCGTCATGCAGCAGGGAACCATTCAGACACTGATTTACTCACCTGTTCACCACCACCACTCCACTGTGTTTGAGTTTAGCTTGATATGGCCTGTCTGTGGTCTGTCTGCGTGTCAGTTTGTCTGGTTAGAAATAGTCCCTTTATTTTACAGCTGACAGAGAGAGGCAAGGCACATTTATTTGTTCGGCATGTTGCAAGTGGGTAATTCAAATTGTCAGTATTTGGGGTTCGTGTCCTGCTGAAGTTTGTGATTGAACCAAGGACCCTCTGATAAATAGATGACCTGCTTTTCGCACTAAGCTGTAGCTTTTTGAAAACTGTGTTGGAAATCATAACATTAATCATAACATTAATAGACAAAATGTAGGTAATAATAGAACTTTTAGTTTTGGTTGATTGACATTATTTACAGCTACCCTCTGTGTTTGGATTACAAGAACATTTCTTATTTTTTACACCTTTAAACGTAGAGTTAGCAGCATTTGTATATTGCGGCTTGTAAGCACAACATATAAATTAGGCTCCTCCTCCTGAGCTCAACGCCACAATCATATTGTAGTGTGTACTTACACTGCTTGCACCCATGCAGTAAGCTGTGTAGAAATATTACATTTGTTATCATGGAAAAGTCGACAATTTAGCAAGCTGGCACAAGCTAACCTTGGATGTTTGCAGGCCAACTCCGCATCGCTCATCATCCTCAGCCTCTTCGTCAGTACTCAAAAGTGACTGAAAGCCAAATGAAGAGTCACTGTCGTTCTGGTACAAGCTTTATCATCTTGCTGTTTCACCTCACCAGAGTTTCATTCCTTTTCTTTGCCTCTAAGTTTGCATCCAGAATTTTTCCTGGTCTGAATGGCATCTCGTCACTATGTTTAATCCACTCTCAACTTCATCTGCGCGCTCTCATTTGCTTGGGAAACAAACCCACTTCCTGCCCAGACTCGTCCAGAGACGACCAAAACAAACAAAGAGAGTGAGGGATTAAAAATTACTGCCCGCAGTGATGCCTCCCACAGAAGGAGGTGTGGCTAAAGTACAGGGGCGGGGCAAGCGATGACCAATGAAAATGTGTGCGTGTCTTTCTACAAGGTTTGGCCATGTTACATGAATCTGTTTCAAAGTTATGCGCCTTTTTGTTACAGGCCACTCCCACTGCCACGCCCCTTTTTGGCTAGTTAGCACATAAAGTTAATCAGCTGTCCTTTCACTCGTGACCAAACTTTACACTAAATCTTGTGCAAGTCTGTGAATCCATTTGGAGTGATGCTTTTTTGCAATGGGCCTTTCCCACTTTCACGTCCCCTTTTAGCCATTTGGCATGAACACAAACACGCATCTTCACACACACGCACACACACACACACGTTTGTACAGCTGTATTTTCGGGGCCTTTACATTGACTCCTATTCATTTGTACAGCCTAACCCAAACCCTTTCTCCTAATCTCATTTCATACCTCACCCATAAACTTAAGTCTTCACCCTAAAATTTAATGTTAAAGTTGTGGGGTCCAAGATTTTGTCACCGCTAAGATTGTCGGACCCCACACCGTGAGTGAAAATTCAGGTTTCGGACCCCACATAGAAAAACAAACACACACACACACACACACACCTGACCTCCATGCCAAAAATCAGCCACCTAGGGTGAAAACTGCGGCTGCCAAAGAGTGACAAACTTTTGTAGCCCAACTGAGCAACTGACAGAGCGACCTACAGAGCTGTTGGTCGCACCTAAAGGTCCAGAGTTATACAGTTTTTATATCTGGGACAACTACAGCTTTTAAGAAACGACAAATATATCTTTGTACAAAAAATGACACCAAACCTAGACCCAAAACAATATCACATGTCCACCACCAAACTAAAAAACAACAAAACCACTCTGTCAGTGATGCCAAAACAAGGGTTTGGAAAATCTTTAAATCACCTCTCACCAAAGAAGATTATATAATAATAGTAATTATAAAAAGTTCAGCAGCTCATTAACGTTGGACCTCCTGGTTGGGTTGAACAGGCTCTGTGTATCACCTCAACCAGAATAATATGTAACAGGTGTGAACGTGTAACTGTGTGAGTGTGATCAGGGCGTCTCTGAAGAGGAGATTTCGCTCAGTGGATCCTCCCTGAATAAATAAAGGTTTAAAAAAAGAGAGAGAGAGAGAGTTTTGTTTGGCCTGACCTTGATTGACCCCCTGCGAGGCTGACCCTAGAGTTTGAAATACACCCAAATTAATCAACATCTGGCTCTTGTAGGTTTTCAGTGTTTCCTTTTCAGATCAGGTCTGAAATGTTGTGAAGGCCTTGAAGATTTAAAGTCTGAATCTCGTCTAGCAGCCATTGAAATTTTGAAATTCGACGTCCTTGCTGGAATATGACACATGATAGAAAATGAAAATTATAATGATTCATGCAGAAACAATACATAGATAAAGCATTGCTCTTCACAAACTCAAAACCAGGCATCATGGGAATCTGGACAGTAGCTGCCAGGACATCTGACTGTGGTCAGTGTTAGATGAACCACCATCATCTTCCTCGGTGTAAAAAAGTGTGAATTTGTTTTGTGTGTAACTAACTGAAATGAACTGTTAACAGTCGTCCTGGCTGGGACAGGAACAGGAAATACCTGTGTTTGGAGACGGCACCAACGTTGTTCCAATGATCCATGTCAGCGACCTGGCAAGGTTGGACACACACACTCACACACACACACTCACTCACACAAATACAAACAATAGATTTATTTTAACTTATTTTCTGAGAAGCCTTCGTGAACAATTCTTGATATAAAGTTACAGATTACACAGAGCCCTGCTGTGCAAAGACTAAAGGCTGTTTTATACTTGAAAGCTAGTGTCTAAAGACAAAAACGACATGAAAATGACGTGAGAACGTTTCTTCTCGCACCTGTTAGTTTGCAGATGTCGTTTGGATTTGTCTTACGTTTTCATTGGTTGCCTGGATGGAGCGCTCTGTCATTGCTACAGAGATGAAAACAGTGCTCCACTTGTTTTGGTCGAGGAAAAAAAAATAGTAGGCTGGCAATGGACCGCTTTGAGGAGTGACTGGTGGATGAGATGAGAAAATATCCTCACCTGTCCGAGCCATCACAGAGGGTTTTTGAAGCCAAACAATGTCAAACTCTCGGGGGGGGGGGGAGGCTTCAGAGGTTGTAACACCAACACCACAGACAAGACATATTAACCTTTTTAAACCGAACAACCTCAGCGAAGCTCGGGCTGGCCAACCAGATCAGTGTGGCTGCTGAGGAAAGCCCGACTGGGGTTGGAGGTAAAGCCTCGTTTCCACTGAGCGATACGGTTCGGTTTGGTATAGTACGGTACGATTCGGATTGGTGCTGCAGCAGCAGACCGGCAGGTTTCACCCACGAGCTGCAGCTCCTCACACATCTGAAAACTTTGTGACTGATACACAAACAAGCGTTATGTTGCCAAACTGACTACATATTTGAAATCTACATGGAAACATTCTCGCCTAAAAAAATCTATAAAACTTACTGAAGCAATATATTAGCAGTTCTTTGACGACACTTACAATCAGCTTTTTACCTGCTTGCAGTTAATGGACTGCAGTGTGTGTAGCTCCTCCATCTTGGGACCCTTTGGGACGCTTGGTACCCCAACGAAAGGGTGTCCAAATTAGGTATGATAATTATTTGGTACTCTTTGGTGCCCTTTTGACCATAGAAACACAAAAAAAGTTCTACCGTACCCACTAAACTGTACCGCTCAGTGGAATGGGGGCTTAAGACTGTACAGACAACCACATCCTGTTTGGTCAGATTAAATTCACTCGAAAAAGATTTGGTCACACTTTTCACGTCTGTTACAGCATCACGTGACAACATGATTGTATGTCCAAAAGGAATACCAAGTGATCGTATTCTGTTTTAGTGATTGTTTTAAACTTCATCCCAGCTCCTTTTAAATTGGGGTTGATTGTTGACTTGACTTGGTGTGATAAGAAATGATCGGTAAATATTAATAGGCCATAAACCTCCATTTTTCTTGATGTTTCAGTGTGATTAAGAACGTGATCAATCATCAGCCCAAGCCGTATTACCTGCTGGCTGTGGACTATTCAAACAACACCATGGAGGACATTGTAAAGGTCTGTGTCGCAAATGCTTCGTTAATCTTTAGTCGGACTTTATCGTCATTTCCCTGTGAATGGATTTAAAATAGTTAAAGCCTGATAAAATAATATGGTGACATCTTTAGACTAACACCGATTCCTAAGAAGATGCGATGCGAGTGACCTCTAGCTGATGAAGCGCGACACGCTGTCCAGACTGACTATGAGTGACAGCTGTGACAGCCTGTTAGTCTTTTGTCAGACTTGTACTCATACAGTTGGAGGACAGCTTACTTACTTGTAAATCCCAACAGTTCTCGAATTACCTTCCAAACTCCGTCCTTTTTGAGGACATCTTTGTAGAGGAGGTGTCCTGGATCATTCAAAATATCCTGCCTCTTGCCCTCGTATGTGAGTCTGTCCTCGTCCATGTTGATTGTTGACAGGCTGAGAAACCGAAGGACGTCAGTGCCCATTTCGGACAATCAAAATAGGCAGGAGACGGACCAAGTGCACGAAACCTCACTCGGATAGAGCCAAGGCGAGTGATATTTCCAGCAAGCCACACATCGCTGTGGCTGTTCGCATGGTGCGGGTTGGGACGTCCTCACTGACAAAAACAAACGCCATTAGCTGTTAGCTCGCCCGCATGCTCACTCGCGCCGCATCTAGTTAGGAATCAACGTAATACAGCTATATAAATACAAACCACTGAATGTTATAGTTACTCAGCAATTTAACACTTTATCAATTTGCAAAAAACAAAACCATGTATTAGGTTTTAAATACGTTTATACTGCATGTATATTAATATCATTTCATCCATCCAGATGATGATGTAATGACGTCTTTTCTCCACCAGTCGATTGCTTCTGAGCTTGGACCAGGGAAGATCCAGAAAAGGCCGTTAGAGGAAGCTTTCCTCATACGGGACTTTAATGTATGTGTTACCTCTTTCTGTTTTGCTTACTTACTGCGATTCTCTGGAGAGATTATTTTTATGTTACAACCAACACTGAATTATTACAGTCTTTCCTTCCTATGACACTTGAAATGAAAGCAGAGTTTTCTCACCTCAGATTTTTTAAAAACTTTAGAAGAAATAAACTGTTTTAGAGAGTGAGACGAATCTGTGCGTCATTTGTTCATTTAATATTCAATTAAGAATGCAAATCAAAAAATGAACAATTGACTTGTTTCATTATTTGTTTGTGAATGTGAACTTCTGCGTTAAACAACAGATTGTAACCTGCTAAAGCTGTTTTCTTTTTTTTTCCTGAAGCAGCTGAGAGACGTATCGGAGTTATCAGCTGTTGTTTAACTTTGTGTTTTAGTGTCAGTACATGAGAGGACACAACTAGACATTCCATGAGTTTCTCATCTTTTAAAACGAGTGTTTATTGTGTTTTTCGACGGATTGTCTGAGTGCACATGTCGTTTTCAGCTGGCAGTGACATAAGCAATGAGCTGCAGCTCTCAGGCCTGCACTGGCTGTCATAATAATGCTGTAGAACATTGTTTATGATCATGAATATCCTTGTTAAAATATGCGTAATGCAATAAAATGAACTTTTCCTGTAACAGACAAACAAGCTGTTTTTTAATAAGCATCAAGACCTGTTAACCAGTTATTATTTCCCCATTTGCAGGTAATGGGAATTGATCTAATGCAGGTCAACCTTCATATGGAGAGTGTTCATCTCAGAGAACTGCTCTCTATCAGCTGGCTGTGTGAGTCTGGTCTCGTGAAGAACATAGAGCAGGTGGTAGAGGAATACAAGAAGATCAGGGGACTGCAGGTCAGTATTGAAGCAGAGAGTCAACGTGTTTGTGTCAAAAGAAATATTATGTTAATATGTTAAAGGAAATATGTTATAGGCATTACTAGGAGGCTCTTAAAATTTCTGAAATTTTGGTTATTTCATTGTATATAGTTTTGAAGGACATGGTGATTACTTAGCACTGAGCAAAGTGCGTGGCATCACCTGACCTCACAGCTCAGGAGCCTTTTAATTAGAGCTGAATTGGAGAAGTCTGTCACTACAGACCGGAGACTCCGTGGGCAACTGTCGGCCATTTTTTACTTTGGTCCGTCATAGACGGACAGTCATCTGTCCATCAGAAACTGTTTTACCAATACACTGTCCAACAACCTGTCAGTCACATTTTAATTCAGCCAGTCAACTTCCTCACATAGGACTAGGACGTGGTTTGTCAAGAAAGGCTAAACGCTGTTCTGATTTTTGTTGTAACACTGTTTATATGCGACTTTAAGTTTTATCATTTTTCAATGGAGAAAGTAACTGTGGAGTCACAAGATGTGGCCCTTATATCCAAATAACACCATTTGGTCAGACTTTTTGGAGCTAAAAGGGAGAAAAAAGATAAATGAGCATGATGAGGCAACAACGTTAAAATCTCACTGCTTAACATAAGTGGTCAATATTTACACCATCGATATGCCAACTAGGGCTGTCCCGATCCGGTATTGATATCAGATATCGCTCCGATATCAGCCAAAAAAAGAATATCAGATTATATTGGACTGCATCTAAAATCTCCGATATAAACGCTCCGATAAAAGCAGTCCATTCTGCTCCAGCGCTTCAATTCAATCGTTTTGTTAATAATTAATGGGTCAGTTTTCCCAAACTACTGTTGCTGACTATTGTTCTCTGTTTGAGTAACATCACTTGATGCAGCCTTTTCTAACATTCCACACTACAAAATAAGTAATGAAAGTATGTATCATTCGTGGTGTGCTG
>JAQLOL010000007.1:24603625-24615234 GCA_029783665.1 Naso thynnoides | reverse complement strand
TAACTGCGCCTGAGCACGCTTGAGCTTCCTGATCTACAGACCCATATTTTTACCCGCATTTTTTTTCATCTTTTAGTAACATTTTTAAATTGTTCTCTCGTTCCCCGATCTTCAAGACAGTCACAGATTTTTCCGCTGCTTTTTATGCAGACATTGTCTGCTGCTGTCTGCCTGAATTTAAGGTGAATCCTCTGCAAACAGTCACAGCGATGTTGGCGCTCCGTCCACGTGCTCGTGCGTGTGCATCTGTACCGTACTGAAGTCCACCTCTTCAAACCGTGCCAGGGCCCACAGAGCGTGCTGTGCTTGAGTACAGAACTGGGCGCTCACGTTAGTCAAACAAACTGGACTTTAGGGGTCAAACGTGCACAGGAACGGTACAGATTGCCTAGTTTGAGTGCGCCCTTACTGTTCGATATTTTTGACCTTACGAACGTGCAGATTATGACAAAATAGACTTGTTTCAAGTCCACGGAAGGTTAGTGAGCGTGACTGGCATTTTCGCGTAACAAGCCAAAGATTTGGGTTTAAGGTTACTATCAATGTAGTTTTAGTTTATTATGTTTGAGACTAGTAAAGATAAAGTCGTTTACCAATATAGAAGTATGGATAGGGGTTGTGAGTTTCGAGAAATGATGTAATAAATCAAGGGTCCTCACTGCTGTCCAAAGATGATGAGGTGTGTGTGTGTACAGTGGGCAGGGGACCAGAGGAGAGACGCAGAGAGCACCCAGAGGACGCTGCGAGGGGCGGAACGGCCCCCGCCGAGCCCGGCCCTCAGGACGGATGGATGCAGGGATTGTGTTGACAAGGAGGAAAGATGAAGATGAGGGGAAGGAGGAGGAAGCAGCCACACATTCAGCGGGGAGGCTGAGAGCATCGGCCAGAAACTCATCAAAGCGAGGCAAACACCTCCAACAGCCCTGCAACAACAGCACGAGGAGTGTGTTTGTGTGTGTGTGAAGTGCATGCTCGTGTTTTAGGGAGCCAGCGGTGTGTGTGTGTGTGTGTGTGTGTGTGAGTGTGTGTGTGTGTGAGCTTGGAGAAGTCAGTAATGTTTCTCGGTGATGGATGGGAACATTGAGGGAGGCTTCGTTCAGCCATTGTTCATTAGTAAAGTACACAACTGTCTCGCCTAATTGCTCAGCTATAATGTCAGCCTTGGATGAATGATTACAAACAGAACAAACCTGCTTCCATCAGCGCCGAAGAAAACTTCACCTTATCATTTTTCCGAGGGACAGAGGAGGGGACAGCATGTGTATACATCAACAACCAAGTCTTAAAAAAACGCTTTTTTATTTTCTAAACACAAATGATTTCATCGTCATTTTAATTCTTGTGTCATTTTGACAGTTTGTGGGGTCATTTATATTAAGTCATTCTGTAGGTCACATGTATCAATGAAAACCAACATTACTGACACTTCTGGGCTATTTTATGACAGATATTAATACTTGTTATACATGGTAAGTGTTGTATAGTAACAAAGTAGAAATACTTCATTACAATACTTAAGCAGTTTGTTTTTTGTTGTTTTTTTTAAATTGTACTTTACTGTTTCTATTTCTGTAGACTTTACTTTTATTTTACTACATTTTTCACAGAAAACAAATACTTTTACTCCGTTACATTTCAAATAAGCCTCTTGGTTATTAATTAATAAATAATACTAGAAGAAATTTGATAGGCCTCTTGCCAATGTTTTTTTTTGTTTTTTTTGGTTTTGTTTTGTTTCGGTAGCCAATAATGTTGGATCACAGACTGCAAGAAGTTGGATCATTGGTTAATCATGTCAGGCATGAGTTGGTGCTCTCAAGCAGTGGTACAAGCAATGACTTTCTTATTTTTCTTCTTTTTTTTTTGAATGCTGCTTTTGTCATGTTTTATGTTTGATTTTAAATAATTTTGTTGTTGTGATGTAGTAGCAGACGCCCAGTTGCAGCTTCAGCTTGAGCTAAACTTTTGCCTGTTGTTTTTAAATCAGGCCCACAGGAGTTTAGAAAGTTTTTTTTTAATCACTTTATTTGCATTATGTTTTATGACTGAGATATTCTGTCCTTATGTGGAGCAGAGGCTACAAAAATGAACAATAAACCATCAAGCTGAACTGCTTTTTACATGTACTTTTGATATTGAAGTGCATTTATATACATTGTACTTTTGGTACTTGTGTACAGTAAATACCAGCTATTTTAAGACTTTTACTTAAGTTACATTCTAACATGTGACTTTCACTTTTACCAAAGTCATTCTCCAATAAGGTATATTTACTTTTACTCAAGTATGACTTCTGGATACTTTATACAAGACTGTACATGGTCATGGTTCTCGGAGGGTGATTCCAAATGTTTTTTTTTTGTTTGTTTGGTTGTTTTTTTTTTGTCACACCAAACTTTCCTCTTCATTAAAATATGAAATAGTATCTTTAGAGTAATGGACCCATTTCCACCATATTTATTGTCGACATTCACAGCACCTAAATACATAATACCAAGTGAAGTGACCATTTCCATTGTGGACATCTGATGTAATTTACTCAGGTGCCACCTTCAGAGTTCACATTTTAACTTTACAAGGATTTCAGAACAGGAAAATTGTCACCCTGTTGTTCACTCTGACACCTCGTTCTCCCTCTTTCCTTCCTGACTATATTAAAGTAAAGCCAGTCCTGTCATGGATGCTGCACTCTGACTGCCCAGGCACATGCCTCCTCTGCCACTGCCATCAGGACTGGATCAGGCTCAGATCACCTAGGCCAAAGGGAGGGCTGCATGGGGAAATTTAATCAGTCAGGGCTTGGGTTTGAGCTTGAAACCAGTCCTGGGGCCACTTTGGCTCGAGGAGAAGGAGGTTGGGAAGGCGCCATGCCCACATGGCTCATGATGGAGGAGGTCGAGGAGTGGGAGATGCGCAAACACATACACACATGCGCGCGCACACACACACAGAAATCACACCATGCTCCCACTCTGGCTTGGGGCAGCGAGGTGTCATCTGGGAGGTTGTGTGAATTGTGTAGATTTATGTGTGGGTGGAGAGGTTGTGTCAGAGTGCATTGGGTGTGAATCTAAGAATCAGTGGAGGGAATACAGAGATCTCCCATGCTAAATCCACTCGTCTGATCTAATCTGTCAATCACTGGATCTTTTACAAGTGAGGAGGAGGGGAGGTGGTGCGGTCTGCTGTGGATGTATTTGTCATGAGAGTGATGAAACTGATATTGCTACCTTCAGCACCGCAGATAACAGCACATATAGGTCTGCCTTATCTGCTTACAACTCAGTTTGATGATCTGCAGCTGTTAGACCATAGCAGGAAGTGTGCTCCAGGTCCACAGACTCCTCATGCCTGTCAGCAGCACCGTTATTATGCATAGAGTTTATGAAACTTACAAGTGTTTCAGCCTCCCTCATCAAATTTCTTAACAATCCCTTTAAAATGTATGTAAAATTGAAAGCTTGAACCAACTGGAGTGCATCCACAGTCTCTCTTTCAAAAGGCACATTTTTCAGATTTGCTGTTAGTGCTACTGGTATTAAGTTGTATAATTCTAAACACACTGATAAATTTTAGAATTTTTAAAAAATTAACTTGTAACTAGTTTTGCAGATGCCTGCAGATGGCTATAGATTGGAGTTACAACGCCACGTGAAATTTGTCAGGATAAGTAAAGGTCCATCCATCATCCAAATGCTTATCTGTGGTCGGTTCCCGGAGGCAACAGTTTCAGCAAGCAAACTCCAGACTTCCCTTTCCCAGGCCACTTCAACCAGCTCTGACTGGGGGATCCCATGGAGATGTAATCTCTCCACTGGGACCTGGGTCTGCTGCGGGGCCTCTTCCCAGCTGGACGTGCCTGGATCACCTCTGTAAGGAGGCGACCAGGAGGCATCCTTACCACATGCCCGAACCACCTCAACTGGCTCCTTTCAACACAAAGAACAAGCTGCTCTACCCCAAGTTCCTCGCGGATGACTAAACTTCTCAACTTATCTCATCCAATGGTGTAAGAGAGACGCCAGCCACCCGCCTGAGGAAACCCACTTCAGCCACTTGTATCCAAGATCTTGTTTTTTGGTCATGTCCCAACCTTCATGTACATAGGTGAGCAAAGGAACAAGGACTGACTGAGATTGATCGAGAGCTTTACCATTTGGATCAGCTCTCTTTTTGTCACAATGGTGCAGTAAAGCGAGGGCAGAACCTCTCCTGCTGCTGATTCTCTGGACAATCTCATACTCCATAGTCCCCTCACCCGTAAACAAGACCCTGAGATACTTGAAGTCTTTAAAGGGGGGTAGGGCTCATTCCCGACTTGGAGTGGACAGTCCACTGGCTTCCTACAGTGAACCATGGCCTCAGATTTAGAGGTGCTGATCTTCATCACAGCTGCTTCACACTCGGCTGTGAATCGATCTAGTGAGACTGAAGGTCACAGACTGATGGTGCCAATATCATCTGCAAAAAAGCAGCGATGCAATCCTCAACCCACCAAGCTTAATTTTTAACTACTCTAATCAATTACTGGATTTGATTGTTGGTATACTTTGCTGATAGGAGTATCTGCTGTGCGCCAGGAATGCAGGAAGTGGGATAGAGATGCTGTGGATAAGGACACTCCTGGAAAAAATTAAAACCTTTGCACCTTGTGTCACAGATGAGTGTTAGGGAAGGTCCTGTGTCTTTACCTTGTAGTCCACTAGACCACGAACAGCAATTGATCTTCTCCCACTTTTCGAGGGTTACTTAAAGGAAAAGTGCACCACTTTTCACGTGGATGTCTAATCAATGCCAATTGAAGCAATAAATTACTCAGTTTGTACAGACAGTATAGCACAAGGAAGAGTCTCACAGCTAACATCATTGTTCTACAAGCTGTAAAATAATCACATAGATGTTGTTGTATTTAGACCCATCATGCATCATGGAAAGAGACAATTAGATGTTTTTTGCTTCAAATAACATCACATTATCGACGAGTAGATGCCAAAAGTGGTTAGCCGGAGCAACAGTAACTGATACAGCTTCGGTTTGTGTAACCGGCAATAAAGCTGCAAAATTATCATATCAGTGTTACACTGTGTTGTGATTGAGATTCTGACTCGCCATGCATGGTAGAAAAGGATGATTATTTGTTTTTTTGCTTGAAATTACATCCAATTACCATCATGTGACATTATATGTGGTGCAGCTGGAGATCGTGGCGACAATGCTAACAACTATGGCCTGTCGCAGCTATAGGCTCAACACTTCCAAAATACTGTTATTTTTGGCTAAAAGGCTACTAGAACCAACATACCTGGTACAAGGTTCCTTGTCCTGTGCCCAGCCAAGCGTATGCATTACAAGTTCTCAAGCTTAAATGATGAATCTCGTCTCTCTGTTTTGGAAGTATTGAGCCTACGACACAATAAAGAAGACTTGAATGATACAACACAAAGCTTTACAGGTGTTTGGATTGACTTTTTTAGATGGTTTTGATGTTTTGAAACTGTGTCTCCATAGACTGCCAGCAAAAGCAGCTTAAATGAGTGGCGCGTATTTTTGGAAAAATTCTGTTCATCGTGGAAAAACGCTGAAAGGGAAAAAAAATGCGGCGCTGTTAAAATAATGGTACACCTAACTTGTTTTAAGTTTCTCTGATTCGACACCATGAAGCCCTCTGAAAACAACACCAGTGTGATTTTTATTTAGACACTACAATAGTTGATTTTCACATCCATTGATGTTTCATAAAATCTACTAAGCTGGACATCCCGTAACTTATAAGAAAAAAAGTTCATCTTTTCTGCAAGATTCATGTTTGCAATTATCAAAGTCAAAAAAACATTGCCTTGGCATTTTTTTGTGCCATTGAGAAACTACTAGATACTGCCAAAAAAAAAAAATAATGCACACTTTGAATTATTATAGCCTTGTGATTTTTTTTTTGCCTTGAGCAGCTTTTCTAGCCTGCACAAGAATCCTACATCAGTTCAGTTCAGTTCAAAGAAAATGTGTAATCTTCTGTTATAACTTTCTACAGCTGCTTAACTCACTCTCACTCTTAACTGAATATTCAGTTTCTCATTTTTCCTTTCCATTTGAAACACAACGTCTCCCTCACAGTCAGCCAGACCAGACGTCCCTGCCAGCAGTGTGACTGCCTCAGGAAGAGAGCAAGGATCATAGCTGAACTAACCCAACTGGGACACTTCCTCTATCAAGCCAACTTTCAGCTAATGTCCTTTAGTAAGAAATTAAGTAACCTTACTCCACCCGCACATCCCGGATCATGCTTTTGTGCTTTATGGGCGGACCTTATTCGGAGCTGACAGACCACAAGATTCAAAAACCAAAAAAGGAGACAAAAAATGGCAAAGATTGTACCACTATCCAGAGCGGGAATGTTAACTGTTTTTAATAGAGTGAATGAGATACAGTAATGTGGTACTTATGTTTCCTTTATGAACAAAGCTGGACACTTTAAATTATACTCACATCACATACATAACTATAAATAAGTATACAAAGACATACATATGATGATCAACAAAAGCAGTGTAGTAATGTTACTGGATTTCTTTTTATTGTACATTAAAGGGAGGATAACAGGTGTGCAAGGCTTTCACAGTCATGGTGCAGCATGTTCGCTTTTCATATACGTTACTGTAATTATGCTCAGTTACGTCATCATTCTTAAATGTTACTAGACAGCATTATTGTGTAACAGTGTAAACTATCTTGTCCAAAATGGATTAAAAAACAAGAAGACATGAGAATATTGTTCTCATTGAATATACAACAGCACAAGCACACAGGACATAAGAAGTGACTGACAAAATCAGGAATCATAAAAATTAGGAAAATATACTGTTACAGCAAAAAAGAGGGTTTTTTGCACATTAGGCCTTGTATTAGGAATCTATACAATCATATACAAAGTTCTACAGCATTACAGCATATCTCATTTATCACTGAACAACAGTTTATAACCTGGAAACAGCTGTTTGCTTGTTTCCTGAAGCAGCTGACAGAGCCGTTTCCAGGTCATACGCCATTGTTCAACTTTGTGTTTTAGTGTTGGTAGATGAGAGGGCACCACTAAACATTTAGTGAGATTGTCATTTTCATATAACAAGTGTTTATTGTGTTTATCAACGGATTAGCCGAGTGCCTGTGCACTTCCGTTGTTTTCAGGTGACATCAACAACGAGCTCCAGCTTTCGGCACTACACCGTTTGTTGTAATAATGCTGCAGAACATCGAATGATCATAAATATCCTTATCATAAGGACTTAAAGTGTAAAAAATATGAACCACTCCTTTAATATAAATTTTTGCTTAACTTTCTACCCTTATAGCCTTTACTCGTAATCTTCATTTATTGTTATTTTTGCTGTTGTTGTTTTCATATAAAGAGCAAAATTAGGCCGTAAGTCAAGCAGAGGTGAAGTTGGTATGCTAACTGCCAACTGGCTCTTGTTGCTTCAGAGGGTTCCTATTGGCAGAGCAAAAATCAACTGAAAAAAGCCTCTTAAAGATGTACACACACACACACACAAACACACACATTTGTACAGCTGCACTCGTGAGGACACTCACTGACATAATGCATAGCCCCCCAGCCAAAATGTCCTCACTTTCCCGAAAATGACTAAAAACTGGTTTTCTCAAAGATTGTTGTACAAAGGCACATACATACACACACACACACATACACACACCTCTACGGAGTGTCCTGTGCATCACTGTGAACATTAAGTGTTGATGGAACACAAGCAAACAGGGAGTTGCAACACACATGAACACACACACACACATGAACACACACAAACACGCAGAGTTGAGAGTGTTGCAGGAAGGGAAGGAGTTGGTGTTGGGGGAGTTCAGAGGGGTGGGGGATGGGAAGGTTCTCTTCATTTCTAGGTGATTCACGTTTGAAGTGGGCTCGCAAAATTGCTTTATGGAAAGTGGCGAGAGGCTCGGCGGGAACATTAGGCAGGAAGCAGCGGGGAGGCCGGCGTTTTATTAGGGAGCTCTACTCTGCCTTTATTACCTGGATTTGGAGTTTTATGGTTATCATTATTTGCGATAGAATTATTATTCGCATAGATCTGCTAGTCAGCTGTTAGGGTTTGTGACACGGGGATACGGTGTGTGTGGGACTGAATCCATGAGTGGTTTCTGAGGTAATCTGTAAAAGGTTAGTCAGTTTTCTCCTCTGTGTGCTGTGTGTGCGTGAGCTCAGGCTGTAGCCGTGCTGTGAGATCGTCCGTCAGCCTCAGTGGGGAATGTCTCAGAGGTCGCTGCACCAAGGTGGGAGCGAGTGGCGTTGGCGAGGCAGCGCTGGATGATCTCTGACTGAAACCTCATCTGAGTCTCCATTAGAATTCCATCCTGTTGATCACACACAAAAAAACACTGCCATTAAAATGTTCAAGTATGAAAAAATAACAGAAAATAACCCTTAAAAACTATTTACTCACAAAGACAAATCACCCACATAACTATAATACACAGGAGTTCTTTTCCTGAGCTGGCAAGTTTCTCTGTAAATAGCAACTGTCTCTTTCATTTAAGTCCAGTTTGAACCGAGACGACACGGTTTCAGGGAAAGTTGCAGCGGAGTCTACTGGTCAGTCTCAGCTCGAGCTCGGGCCGACTGACAGCGTGGCTTGCAGACACTCTGCTGTCGGCAGAGGCGAGCACGGTGAGCTACTCAGCTAACTGACATCATCTGTCGCTAAGAAGCGCAGCATAGACCTGCCGATTGGGACAAAGAGTACAGAGAGCATCACTGATTTTTAATTCTTCCGCGAAACATCATCCTGGCGGCAAAGAAAATATGGTAAAAACAGAGCTTGTGAGAAACCAGTTTAGCAGCCAGTGGTGTCATTTTTCAATCACTTTATACTGTTTAATCAGGCTGCACATCATAATGACAAAGTTAAACCAAATCAAGTTGTCTGGTTTCACTTTAAGATTTATAAAAAAGATATTTTCAATCATATACACTGTTCTGCAGCATGATGATGAAGAACGGTGCAGTTTTGAGAACGCAAGCTTACCGCTGACGTCACCGCTAGCTGAAAACGACAGAGGTACAGGGGCATTTTAAGTGCTTCAACAATCTGTCCAAAAAACACAATATCGCTCGTTTCAAAAGACAACTCACCAAATGTTTAGTAGCGTCCTCTCATGTACTGACACTGTAACGAGAAGCTGAACAACTGCATATAACCTGGAAACAGCTGTTTGTTTCCTGAAGCAGCTGAAAGAGCTGTTTTCGGGTTATTTCCCTTTGTCACATGGGTCGCCACTGTAACTCCAAATGTAGGCTCAGCTGGGCAGGGGGCAGCGGAGACGTTTCATAGCAGCGCCAGAGGCATGACTTCACCTGCAAGGATCGTCCTGTAGGAGAGAGTTATTCCACCGTTTTCACGTAAGTTCCGAATCCGTCGCGAGTGGATGAAGTGATGCCTTTGCCATTGTCGCTGCCATGAAACATCACAGCTGGGCCAGCCAAACCGAGCCTCATTTTGGAATTACAATGGTGACCTGCGAGAAAAGGCAAATAAGCCGTTTAACTGTCAAACTTCCTAAATGATTGTAAATATCCTTAATATAAGACTTAATGTGCAAAAAAAAAAAAACTTCTCTAACTGGAATTTGTGGCTAAGATAAAACTCATGAAAACTGGAAAAAGGGAAACGTCCAAAAAGTTTATTATTGATACAATGAGTCTTTCACTGTATTTGTATTAATACTGGTACATTATGACTTGTGTATGTTCCACATTAAATACAAAGGGTATTTCTGCTAACAGTCACACTTATTAAGACATGGAAAGCTGCTGACATGTTTGTTTGTTTTTCTTCCGCAGCTTCTAGTGGCCTTGTATCACCTTGCGTATTACACAATGAAGTACAGAACAAAGCTTTTTGAAAAAAAAGAAAGGAAAAAAGGGCGCTAGCACTGGTCCCTTATTAACAGGGATAGATACTTTCAGTGGAGCCAGGTGAACTGTATGTATTGGAAATAATAAGTCTGATGGGCGCACTCAGATTAAATATGAGTAATGATAATCAATAATAATAGTAATGAGTAATCTTGAAGAAGGCCTGAAGGCCGAAACGTCATCTTATTAAAGAAAACTACATATGGAGCCAGAGTGTGCGATACTTTTTCCACTTTCATTGCACTCGTATTAAAAAGATGTCAGAACTTTTTGGGGTTGCCATGTTCCTTCTTTTGTTTTGTTTTGTGGGTTCCTGTGTCCAAGAATAAAACAATACCATTGTGTTATTATTACTAACAATGAAACAATGACAGAAACCAAGAAAATTGGACCAAAATGTTGTCCTTACGAAAGGTCAGTAAATCACAATGATTCATCCCACTGAGCGCGTGGACAGTATGTGCCCAGATACTTTAAAACAGTCAGCTCATCACATTAGAAATCATCTTGTCATCAAAACTGACTCTTTATCCTGAAGGTGCTGTTTGGGGCAAGCTCATTCATTGTCTAAAACGCACGGGGCTCGTCCTCCAGGGATAATATATGTGCATTAATTTCACTGACAGGCTGCCCATTAGATTTCACTTTTTTTGTTGTGAAAATTTTCACCTTGCACTACGGGGAAGGTCATGGAATCACTAAAATCATTAGAATTCATCCTTTGGGGAGCAAAAGTACCCACAAATTTCATGCTGATCTGGTCAGACTTTAAAGGATAGAACCAAACCCTCCTTTGTGACAGACCGTTGTTACATACTTTAACTATTTATCAGCATGCCTTTTTTAAACTCTTCTTTAGTTAGCAGTGTCCAACATGTACTTAAATTCCTCTGGACAAACTTGACAGAACACACCTTATGGTTGTAAACGTATTCACACTTATTGTCAGGCAAGAAGAATTCTGCCAGTCTAATCATAAATGGGAAGACAAAAGGAAAGAGGAGTGAAAAAGTAACACAAGAAAAAAAAAAAGAGTGGAGAAAAAAGGGAAAGTGCAGGAGGCAGGCTTTGTGCAGACTCCTGGCTAGGTATGGTCGCCAGAATCACTGACGCACTTTCCCGCATCATAAATTATCGCCGTTGTGACGGGTGTGATGCTGTCAAAGCCCAACATCTCAAAAACCAACAGCAGCATCAGGTCTAGACAACAACTAACACCAGCGTCTGTGATCATTCAGCTTTGTCTTTTTAAATACACAAAAACAGATTATGACACCAAGACCTGCAAAATTAGAGAAAATTCAGTGACATCATCAGAAATACAAGGAAGCGGACCTGATGTGTAAAACCCATGCCACCAACACTGAAAAATTTGATAATAAAGAAACATCCTGAAACATACTTTCCTTTAAAACTGCACTAAGATTATAATATGAAATATTTGATGAATCAGTGATGGAACAAATGATGATTCATAACAGTTGTTGCCCATCTCTGCACCTGTGCTGAGCTTTTCAGTCTTTTAGGCTCCCAGTTTTTGTGTGTTTCTGTGTGTGTGTGTGTGTGTGTGTGTGTGTGTGTGTGTGTGTGTGTGTGTGTGTGTGTGTTTAAAATCTGCAGATGATAATTTTGAAGTAAAAATCAATTTCTTTCTTTTGTTTTATGT
>JAQLOL010000007.1:24572912-24582996 GCA_029783665.1 Naso thynnoides | reverse complement strand
ATCTGTCAAATAAGAGTAATAATAATGCAAATGTTATCAATAAACTGTGTGGTTTAGTCATGGAACAGTCGAACAAACAGGAACAATAAATCAAGCACACCCTTCTATACATTCACAGCTGGTGCTGCCCCAAAAAACAACTGAAGTTACACATTCAAACTCTGCTTTTGGGTGATCTGATATTCTCAAACTTTAGAAAGAATTTATAAAAAACGTGTGGCTTGTGGAAAATGCTGCCATTGCGCACATCATTACAACTGTTTTTCACTGTAAGTTAGAGCTACCACGTCTCTCTATTTTTAAGCCATACTAATTTTTAAATGTGCACAAGTGTCTGACAGAAGAGCAATTAGAATTTCTTTTTGCATCAATTAGTGGTGTGTTTAAAGACAGCATATTTTGCAGGACACTAGGGACATAACCCCTTGATCTCTGAAGGGGTGAATCAGGGGACATCTCCAGTGAAGCCTAAACTACAGACCTTGACTTTGGCCGCCTCCTGTCAGTGCTTTTAGAAGATGCCTGGTGGCAGTGCATCACAGGGAATGCCAGGACCCTTGTGTCTGTTGCCAGCATTGCCCGGAACCACAGAGGAGTGTTTCGGGGAGGGTTTCTCTGACCTCTCCAACGGAGCAAATGAGGGACTGGCATCTGCTTTAATGTGGCTGCTCCCTCTTCATTCACCATGGCACCCCCAACTCCCCAAGCTGTGGAATTGGCAATGACATTGCGGGAGAGGTGGCATAGGTAACAGCTGGCTGCAGCCGTGGTGGCATGGCCATGATGACCACAGCTTTATTAGTGGCATCCAGGACACCAGCTGATCCTCTCCCAGGGTCCCTGTCACTGATATCTTCATCACTAAGCTGAGCAGACAGGCCAGGCCTGCCAGCCAGCGGAGGTGATAACAAATCCAATTACATCCACCCCCCCTCACTGCCACCCCCACTTTGGTATGTAACAGGGGGTGAGTGGGAGTGCTTGGGGGTGTCAAGGATAGAGGTTGAGGGATACAAGACTGCAAGACAGGACAGCTGGACAACAGTTACTACAGACTGAACTGATGTTGAGTTTTTCTGTTTGGCCTTGGAATGATAGTCCTGGATTGCTGTATTTTAATGACACCAAAAAACAAGTGTCCCTTTGAAATACTGTATTAGCGTCTTTTAGTTGTGTCGGCCAAACGGTAAAATCGGACCTAAATCCTGCAACGCAGATCAAACCTCGGAAGCACCAAACTACCAGTTTTCCTCTGAGGGGCATGAATGTGATCAGTAGTTTGACCCCGGCTCGACACTGCAACCTTTTTTTGAGTATATGAGTTAAAATTTCTCTTTGCCGCATTTGAGCGAGTTCACGATGATCGTTACCGTTTTGATGTTAGACAATGTGGTTGCAGGAACCTTTTCTTCTTCGCTAGCTCTGCTTGTCTCTCCCTTCCTGCACTCTCTTGTTCAGTGGAGGACCTCAGCGTGTTTACGTATTGTGCTGCATTGCGCTCAAGCGGACCACATGCCACTGGGCACCAACTTCGCAAAACAACTGCCTTCGCTATTACAAAAAATGAAGCCGTCTGTTACTGCTTTTTTTTTTTTAACAAACAAAATGAGCAGAGAAAGAAGGCTGGTGGTGAGGTAGAGAAACGTTCACACTCAGAGGCACTTGATGACGCGGGTGCAACAGGCAGGGACGGACCCTCTGAACAGGTGAAAAAAAGTAAATCTTTCAACCACAATGGCTATGGACTATATCTACTATAACAACAACAACTATACTATTAGCTGTAAGAGTTTTCCTCTCTCAGTTTAATTGCAGTGGGTGAGGGAATGATAAAAAAAAAAGTCAAACCATACTAGGCAAGCCTAGTGAAGCCATACCTGGATACATGCCAGTGGAGATGTTGATTAATTGTGATTAATGTATACAGCTAAATGTGTACCATATGTCTAACACAGCAGTGCTGTTAACATGCACTTTACACCTTTGGTCACTTTGGCTGTGCCAGTAAATAGAAAACTGTCCAAAATGTGAGCATATTCTAAGCTTTAATACCTGCAGCAATCCTCCACCCACAGAAACAATAATGACGTAGCCCCAGAGGGCGTGCGCAACTACGCATGGCACAGCGGTGTAACTGTCATTATTTAGGGTTGGAGTAATTTCTAGACACGTACATGATTATTCCATTGTTCTGTTTTCCTGTATCAAAAGCAACAATGCTATTCCATTTGACACATTACAGCTACCATTAAAGCTAATTCTTCTGTATGTTTGGCAAATCTGTTTTATTGTATGGCAAAAAGAGCGTCACGCTGTGCAACAAGTGAAATCAGAGGAAGAAGGCCTTTTTTCAAACAAATTTTTATACACTTTTTTTTTTAATTTGACTAACAAAGCCAGATTCTATCATTCTCCCTTCTGGGGTTCTCTAGTATCAAACTAATGTGTTACTGTTTAATTATATCAAAAGTCACATAGGGCAAATTTTTTAAATTTAACTATCATCCTGCTGTCAAACATGAACATGTTAAATGCTAATCATTGCAGGTCAGTATTGATCTGCAATTGGCACAGCCACGTCCTGTGTGGATCAAAATGAGGGACAGGGGAAACTTGCCTGCTGGTGAGGATGAAGTGAGGGCCCTGAAAGGAGAAAATAGAAAAAAGAGGGCGAACTGCCAAAGCAGAACTCCTAAACTGTTATGTTTTCTCTCACCCTGTCAGTCTTCTCTTTCCATCAGAAACCTGCAATGTGTTAACGGAGTCTCACCTTATCATCCACACAGTCGGAAATTTCGCCTTCAGTCAGTGACTTTGGTGCCCAACCGGAAAAGATCATTCACCACTTCCTCTCTTGACATCCCACCATACAGGGATGGGATGATGATCGATCCATGAGTGCAAAAAATAAAATAAAATGGGGACACTGGGAGTGTGTGTATGTTGAGAGAGTTCGGGTGGGCTCTTACTTTAGAAGGTGATTTAAGTTTTGCCAACTTATTTGATATTCATAGTTAAATATTCAGCGCGCATGGTGGACAGGGGCAATTTCTGCAGTCAGCCCGCCATTCAAAAGTGAACGGGATGTGCCTTGTGGATGAAGGGAGCGAGAGAGATAGACACGCAGGGCTTCATGGTAGTCAGATGAGAGGCTGCCAGCTGCTGATGGGTGACTGTTTGAGCGTGGCGCCTCAGGACATGCCCATTGAAAGGCGATGCGATCCGATACCCACACTTATGCGGGACTGATATACATATGCCCCCTTATGCAGAGAAGGCCCATATCAATTTCAGAACTTCCAGTGTTTTGTCATTATGCCAAGTTGTTTGAGGGAGCGTCTTGCATGTCTGAATGGGGAATGTGGACTTACTGGGCTATGACCACTAAGAAAAGCCTTCTCTGCATAAAACAACCTTGTGGCTCCTCAGAAACATTGAATCGCAATGTCTTCTGTGTCAGCAAAGCTGCTAAGTGAATAAAGTTTTTGATAAAACAACTTTGTTTCACAACTAAACCTGTACATTTTAATGTATTATAGGTTTTTGAGGGGCTGGGCTGACTCTATAGATGAGGGGGAAAAAAATATCACTATAAAGTATTATAGAAAAAGCAAGTGGTATACATTTAAAAATATGTAAACAGTAGGTATCCGGGGGGTTTTTTTCCTCCATTGAGGAAAAAAAAAGCTGAAAGTTTCAGTAAGAACATAAAAAATCGAGCCACTGGGACTTAAAGGTACATTCACACTTTGTTTAAATAAGTGTCAAATGGCTCCACATTCTGACAGCCAACACTGATAATAGAGTTTGGTCAGTAATGTGGGTCTCACGGAATTCTCTCTTCTGATTGGACGAGAGTGGGACTGGGATACCAGAAAACGTCTTTTCTGTGTACGGCAGAGCGGAGGACCCACCTTACTGACAAAACACGCGACATAAATGATGTCTGTGTGAGTGCAGAGCTATTTAACACTTATTGAAAAATATACGTGAAAAAACTGAAATACCACTTGCAGCTCTTTAACTGCTGCTTAATTTGTAATGTAACTTTTGAAACGTAATTTAATTACACGAGTAAAAGCTGTGGTAACACTTTATTTGGATAGTCTGCCTCCAGATAGTCAATGGAGTAACTGTTACTGTATTCAGCCATCATTTCATGACGTCATCATTTCATGAATCTTTGTTGAACATGTTCAACAAATTGTTGAAATGCTCCAAAATACTCCATAAACTACCTGAAGGCAGAATACCCAAATAAATTTTAACCAAAGCTGTTAACCTTGATTGTACTGGGGGTGAATCTAAAAGACAGAAACTATACTACAAAAGTATCAGCATATTTACTGTCTGTCTACCTACCTATCTATCTATTAATCAATCAATTAATCAGTCAATCAGTCTGTCTATCTACATCTGAACTAGCAGGTAGCTGTAAAGTGCTGCCCTTGAGCTTAACAATGATGTAGTACAGTTTCATCAAAAACTATGGAACAAGCATGAACATCAGCTGTCAAGCTAATATTTTCCATATCCGTCCTGACTTTAGCTTTGTACTTCTGTAAAAATGATGCGATTGATCAACTGATCAATTTGTCACCCTCAGAAACACAGCAAACGCAAGTCCCAAAAGTGCTGAACTACTATGTATTATCTCGTTCTGATAACATCATAGTGAAGTCAAACAAAGCAATGGCCATTTAGAATTTCTCATTTGATGTAACGATGCAGTTGTCCATTCATAACTTAACTTGGTATTGTACATCAGTTTCTGTGATTTTCTGGAACGAGCAAACGCAAAATATGTACAAGAAGTTTTTGAACAGTTGATAGAAAATGTTAAACAACTTTAAAACTACTTGATTGAAAATTGAGAGATGATCATGTTTTCAGAAGTTTCAAATGAAAAACACTGTGGTGCGTGTGTAAATGCAAAAGTTCGGTGACAGTTCGGTGATAACGGTATGACACTTTCAGAAGACTGTGTGCATCGTCAGTTTTCCATCACCTCCACTAAAAGGATAAAAAAAACCCACATCTCATCTTTCTCAAAGTCACGCATAATTCATCAAAGAGCTTCATCTCGTCTAAAGGTGGAAGTGGGACGGTCGGTGACGTCCCTCCCCTCTGACCCCGATTCAGACCCCAAATGCTGTTCACCCCACCGCCACCACCACCACCCCTTTCCCTGACTACATGTCCAAGTGATTACACCCCCTCAACCACTCACTCAGACACATTCACACACAGGCACACACACACACACACACACACACGCTCAGAGGGGCTAATTAAGGCTTTAATATGCAAATGAGAGCTGCAGTAAATTACACAGCTGGCAAATATGCCTGTTTTTGCCTGAAAATACATCAGGAGTGCAGCGAGGAGTGTGTTACTGCTGTTGTTGTTGTGTTTGCAGAGACACAGGGGATTGCCCCCCCAACAAACCCCACCACCTCCCCTTAGCAACCAAAGCCCCCTTGTTTCTGGAGTGACTCATCCAGCTTTGTCCCTTTAGAGGTATCAGGAGGAACAGACAAATCTCTGCACGATAATGTTGCATTTTAGTGGGGGGCACAACTGGAATTTTGTTGCTTTGAATACTAATGTTAGTAGTAGACTCATAAAGCTCATATCAAATAGTCCACCTTTGTTTCGAATCACAGAAAATCCGATTTAATACTTTTCTGATACTTTTCTTACTTAGTCAATTGTTTGGATATGCTTTTATTAAAAAATATATTCTTTGTTCTGTAGTTCCTTCTTTTGAATGGTGATTAGGTGACTGGGTTACAGTGTATGGTTTAACACTTTCAATAAAATTAAAATTAATTCAAAACTTTTTTTCCCATTACATAGTCAGTCCACCCAATGATACAAATAGTGTTAATTTTGGCAGCTATTTTTATAGTTAAATGGTATTACTAATCTGCTGTAGCGGACAAGACCATTTCTTGGGCTTAGTCCTGTGTAAACAGAGCAAAAGCTACGAATCAGGAAACCGTCGTCATGTCATTTTAAGAAATTGGACTTTTATATAACTAAAGGGAACAGCGGATTACAAATCTGGCCAACTGTGCAGAGGTTTAAAGCTTCAGGCACCAAAAAATCCCCGGTCCCGTTGTGTTAGTGGCAACGCTTTATTTTGATAGTCCATCTTTTGACACTTAGTTGCATGTTTACAGTGTCAGTAAATATTCAACACATAAGTAACATGCATTCAACTAACTGCCAGTTGACTGTAAGGTGCATTTCAAGTGGTCTACAGATTTGAGAAAGTCCAGCTGAAGAATCAGAGAACAAACGACCACACGCCCACCTGATGTCTTTCCCTAACCTTAACCAAGCAGTCTCGGTACCCAAACACAAACATTTCATTTAATAAAAAGGATTAATATTCATGTCACATGTAATTACTGCATGACTGTGTCCTGTTAACATGTTATACACTTTTTTTCACTTTATCTGAATAACACATCTACAAATACTTAGTGACAATGCCTAGTAATAGTCTGTTTACAGTCAACTATAGATTACAGTCATGCCCATATGATCAATGGTTCTTTCACAATAGCCATTTTTCCATTTATTGTGATAGAAATTTTTAGGCAAACTTTTGAAATCTTGCAAAAAGAAAAATGCGAATTAGGAGCAACAACTAGTTCAACAACTGGCCTGGAGCGAATAAACTAGACTGCAAAGTGTATTTTGGTCAGAGGATGGCGATATGCGCAGTGTTACACCTGGCTATAGACTAATAAACAGTAGAAGGAGACAAATCACGGTAGCTTTCTGATGCTTTTTACCGTCTAAAACTGCCGTCAGTTGTTCAGATAGGATCAAATAAAGCTTTGGTCTCCACGTCACTCCACGCGTATCTGTTGTTGGTGTTATCAGCCATGTTTGACGGCAGAATCAGCTTCTTGTTATGTTAGCGTTCTCCCTTTCTGGGGAGCAGAACCAGCAGATAAATATTTGCTACGTCACCATCTATTCAAAACAACTGTTTCCATCTTGTGTTTGGCGCAGTAACTGTTTTGTGAAAAAGGCAAAAACCACCTCAGGCGAGTGTATAAAACTTTTCTAAGAAATTTAGTTTTTTTTTTTGTTTGCTTTGTTTTTTGCTGTTTGCTTTTACCATTTCTAATGCCATATCTCAAAATGCACATCGACTCATTCATGATAACACAGATACAGTCGACTTTCAACTGACTATCATTGATAGTCAACTTAGAAGATGTCGACTCAATGTACAGATCATCAGTTGAATTAGCTGAATTGGTTAATTAATCATTAGTTACTGGTTAATAACCTGTTGCAACCAAACCTATCGACTGTCAACAGAAACCTGTTGAATAATAACTGACACACTACAGGCAGCTGAATATCTATTGATAACTTGTAGAGTGTCAACAGACTGACTGCCAAAATAAAGTGTGACCCTCTTTTTCTTTCATTTACTTTTTTTTTTTTTTCCAAACTAATTTGGAAGTCCAGATGAGATATTTCCCCAGATTTGGGGCGGAGCTGTTCTGCAGGCTGATGCACAGGTTTAGAGGTGCGCGCTCAGTTTCATGTCATATTTCTTTTTTACGACACCATCAAGATCTAAAATCACAACAAGCCCATGCTGGCCGCTCGGAAAGCCCCCCAAAAAGTTTCCCATCATCAATTTATTTTTAGAAGCACTGAATTTTAAATTTTAGAAACAGAATAGGGACAATCTTTTAAAAAACAGAATTTTCAAAACAGTCCTTTCTTTTTTTCCATAACTCTTCATCAAGATCTGGAAGGCACTAAACTCAAACTCAAAACTTTTTCATAATCCGTAGAAACCCTGCATTGTATTCAACACCAGAACGTCACCTATTGTGTTTTTGTTTCCACACAACACCCAACCTGTCTATCCCCACATCATAAATTTTCACTGCAGGGTAGTCCAGAGTTGGGAGTAATTTAGACATGTTAGCCTATGACATTTTTTATTTGTTGATACTGTTTTCCAAAACATAAATAAATTTTTCAAGATCACAAATTTTAATTATGGATTAGATAGTGAAGTATTAATGACATCTTTTTCTGTTTGTCTCAGTTAATGAGGTGTTCTCATTCTCTCCTTTTTTGCTATTCGAGCTGTCTTGCGGTTCCAGTAGATGATTGACTGATCTGGTGGCACCGTGAACCCCGGTCCCCCCCACCGCTGCCCTCTGAGGCGTTGCTGGGAGGTTTGTTCTGCCTGGTTGCTGTTGTCTGCCTACGTATTCTTTTCCCCAGAGCATCAATGTCATCATGATTCAACTAAAACCTAAGTGCCGACTACATGCATGGTCAGGCCGTCCTGTAACCTAGTCACCCTACTGGGACTGACCGTGACAGAAAGGGTACCAACAAAAATACCAAGAGACCTCTTTGTTTCATGCTGTTCCTAAAATAAGAATCCATGCTCCTTCAGATGGTGTCCTCTGTGCTGTACATTTCCCACAGCAATCTCTCCACAGACACATACAAACACATGTATCTTTTTCAGACGACACTCCTGTACCAGTTATACGCACAGAAATATAATTTAAGAGGTGTGAACAGTTAAGGTTGTTGGATGAAATAAAGAAATGGCACAACTCTCTTCACGGATATCAAAAGACATCAACAGCCAATTTCATTTCCAGAGCCATGTTTTACCGTGGATCATACTGAAAGCTTGCCACAATGTGTGAAAGTACAAAAGAATAAACATCACAAAAAGCCTTAACAGACGTTTTGTTGACCTACTTGCAAGCACATCTGCGGTGGTTTGCACATGCGCCCTGCGATTTACTTCCGGTATGCATTCGATTGTAAAATCCACTTCTGAAAGAATGGTATCTATCTGCGTGTCTGCAACTCGAGAGAAAGCCAAATAACAAAAATAAAAAAATTCAAATGCATATTGTTGTTCTTCTTCTCCATGACTGTCAGTAACAAGCAGGAAACTGCTGAATCGTCTTAAGGGTGCATCAAATTGACAAAATGAAAAAACCGCTAACACGTTAATTAAGGATGCGTGATATTTATCCGGTCTGATAAATTATCGGAGGAAGGAGGAATCGGAAGAAACTGAGGAAAATTTGCGTCATTTTTTATTGATCCAATAATGAAATTTAAACTGATAAAAGATCCGATAAAGCTCTGACACTATGTCAGCAGTGCCTCATGTAGTCTAGAGATAGCTGGACCCAACGTGTCCCAGTAAGCGCTCTGCTGACCTTACTGTTGATAAAATAATACAACCGTGAGGCCTCTCTAGACTTTACAAAGTCAGTGGATTAAACTCTGATAGTGAAACGAGTCATTTTGCGGAGGTTGTGTGATGCTCAAAACAGTCTACCTACCGTTTTAGATCGGAAATCACAGACTGAGTGAACGAGAGAGAGGCTAGCTGTGTTAGTTGCATACAGAAGTTAAAGACACGGTAGCGAATCTGGTGAATTTTCGAAATAAAACATCCTCTGTAAATCGTTTTGTTTGACTCACCTACAGCTAGCTATGACGTATGGATGTATATACGCATGTCGACAGTGTTTTTCTCACCTGAGCCAGGGAGTAAAAATAAGGATGGGAAAGAAAATTTTCACCATGTACAATCACAGCTAATTTTATTTTGGGTTTTGGGTTTCTTACCTACGTGTGTGACATGAGACACCCCCAGTGCACCAAAACTATTGTGGTCTATTCACAAACGAATAAATAAACATTTTGAGAGCCTGGACTGCTGTTTGCTGTTGTCCATTTCAACCCCTGCACCTCAGCCATTTTACTCTGCTGGCTGCACAAAGAATTTTACCTGTGACCTTATTAACAAATACGGACTTAACACGTTTCTAACAATGTCTACAAAAACTAAATGTTACAACCTTAATAAAGGTAGAATTTGTTGCAGGGCTGTTTTATTAAATTGCAGTTGATAGGACAGGCTTAAAGGGATAATCCAGCCTAAAATGATCCCAGGGTCTTTTTCTGAACGGACACTAATCAAAGAAGACCTCCAGAGAGTTTTTTTCGCTCATCGACCTGTATCGGGTTTGACCGGAGCAAAGTTACAGCCCAA
>JAQLOL010000007.1:24554103-24566271 GCA_029783665.1 Naso thynnoides | reverse complement strand
ACTGTATGAACTGTATGTTTCTGCATGGAGTCACTCACCTCTGTTTACAGCTGGGAAAGACATTGCTAGCCGATTGCTGAGCGTCATCATTTTTAGTCGCATTTTTTGCTACCCCCAACACTGGGTGACCCTCAGGAAAATAAGAAAAGGGTCAAAAATGACTGGAGTTCTCCTTTAAACTGGGTGCAAAAGCGGCCTTCTGAATCCAACAACAGTGACAGAGATTAGTCTTCACAGAGGGCACGGACAATCCTTCTTTCTGGGCAGGAAACCATAGGTAGTCATGAATGCACACATGCCTGTGGTGATGCTGGTGTGGGAGTTGTGTGCATATTCAGGGAGAGAGAGCTCCAGGATCATGGATGATTAGCAGGGATGTAGCACTGACTCTAGGTCCTTGTTAGCCTGCTCCATCTGTCTGTTGGAATTGAGGTGTTGTGAAGTAATGGATCCTCTGCTGAATGTTGGGATGGCACTGTCCCCACCCCTGTGTCAGGGGTGTCCACCTCAACAAACAACTGTTAGAAGGGGTTGGGTTGAGAGAGGACAGGTGCTGTGGTGAAAAGATACTTGAGACAGTGAAATGCAGCATTAGCATTAGGGGACCAGATGAATGGGATGTTGGTGGAGGTGAGCTAGGTCAAAGAAGCTGCCACACAGCTGTAATTTTGGATAAACCTGCAGTAGAAGATTGCAAATCTTAGAAAATGTTAAAAACTGTTTACAGGTGGTTGGTACAGACCACTTGGTGGTACCACCACAACCACAGCCTGCCCTTTCATGGGATCTGCCCTCACCCGCCCCTCTAATAAATGAACCCCAAGAAACTCATTGAGGTAACATGGAACTCATGTTACCTCAATGAACAAAGCATTGTTCTCAAGAAGATGTTGGAGGATCAACCTGCTTGAAAGCAGGCGCAGAGCAACAGGGAAAGAGGAAAGGACTGACATGAAAAAGTGGGAAAGACTATAAATGCTCCAGCTGACTATGGAGCACGAAGACCAATCAGTATGTTGGTTGAGTTAGGGGGGAAGAACTGGACGCACTTGCAAAAATCACTTGCAGCGATTGCCTAAATGTTTTTTTATGAGTAGAAATCTTTTTTCTGGGAATACCTGCTACTTCTTTCAAGCCTTGATGATGAAATTGTCATTAGCACCAGAGTCTAGAGGGCGAGAAGGAGCAGAGAGTCACAGGACTAACTGGAGTGGAAGCTGCTTTGGCTGAAGGGGAAGAAGAGGAGACAGTTTGCCGTAGCAGGAACCTTCCTGTTGTTGATTAGCCATGACTTTTGACTGCAGAGAGCAGGACGCTATCATGTGAATAGTCTCTCCACAATAGTTTCAAAGCCCCTGCTTGAAGCAATGTTGATGTTCTGATGGTGCAAGATGAGCCCATCTCAGGTGCATTGGCTTGTCAGAGGAAGGCTGGAGGACTACGAGTGGAGCTGTGGGCTTGGTGTGTCGTTAATTGTTAATAACAGAGTTTGGGACCTATGGAGTAAACTGGTGAGTTGCAGGCGGCAAGTTTTCTCCCTGCAGTCTTCTGTAATGCTTCATCTAGGCATGTAGCTAGAGGAATTAGTGATTTTGGTCAGTTTCGTCCCTAAGAGCTTGCTTAACTTTTAAATTCTCTGCAAACCCCTTTAGAAAAAGGCCTTTTAAAGTCAAATCAATCCACCCACTTTTGCGACTTCCATACGAAACTCAGTAGCAAATTCAACGACAGACAAGGAGAGACTGAGTTGAAGAAAGGAGCCTCGTAGTGGTCCCTTCCCATGAACAGGATGATCAAACACTCTATATCTTGGTAATAAGAATCACAGGTAGGTGACCCTCAAGACCACAGGGCCGCAGCCCACTAAGAAGTTCCATGATGAAAGCTATCATATGATACATGACTATCAGAGCTTTATGTAGCTGGCTGCTGATCAAACACAAGAAAAAATTTATAATGGCTGGCAATTCCCCAAGTCACCTGAACACCAGAGTGGAGTTAAGGCAGTAACTCTCAGGGAGCAATCAGTGCTGGGGTGGCTGTGTCTTGAGAACTGAGAGAGTTGGAAACTTTGGTAACTTGATCCCTGAGATGAGACACATAGGTTGACAAGTTCCAGAGAGTTTCCACCTCATCTCCAAGGCATTTTTCATGTTGGCCTACTAATGCTTCCTGAGTGGTTAGACCATGGCGAATCCATTCTTCGGCTGCCAGGTCCATGTAAGTGTCCAGATTGTTCTGTTGTGTTTTACATGAAGTCTTACTTTAATAGAAAGGAGTACTGAGCTGAGTGGCTGGGATGAGGTGCAGGCTCTGGGAGCGTTGTAGCAGAAGAAAGGTCAGCAGGTGATGGACACAGATTGTTGTGGTCCGGCAGGATGATTGTCGAGAGCAGGGAGCAGAAACAGGGATTGCTGGTACTGTAGTGTGGCTAGCGTGGCGTAGTGGAGATACTGAAGGGTGATCGGTGTCGAACTGAGGCACTTGAAGACTAGTAGGAATTTTACGAAATGTTCTGTTTGAATAACAGTGGGATAAGTAACACCTCAACTATGTTGAGAGTGTGACCAATTGAGTATTACCACTGTGGAGAGTGGAACAACCTGGCGTCTTGAGAGTGTGTCAGTTGCTATAGACTTTCCCCATTGTTTTTGTTCTCCTATGTCCACCAGCCACAGTAGCTACAGTAACTTAAGTTATGTCTTACATTAGAATTCAAAGTTCAGATTAAAACATGTGTTTACAACAGCAACTTAAGGTGCAAGAATAAAGTATTAATGACAGGGAACTTCTTCATAACCTTCTAAGGGACTACAGATGAAAATTAACTGATCAAGCTAACTGTGGCATATTTACGTTGAGGTTGAAACTGAAATGGTTTTACTAAAACATTTTTAAAAAACCTAAAATTATTGTTTTGTGTGACATTCATGTGCATCATTAAGTTTTGTTTTGAAGCCTGGGGTCATGGTCTAGTTACATATTGTTGCTTTAAAACCAGGATGCAACAACGATGTCTTTTTAAAACAGATTACCAATTGAAATAGTCACCCAATTCCCACAGTCTACATCCTGTGAGACAGACTGCACTATGTTGACTTCAAGGGCTGCTTGTAAATTTCAAATTTGTTTCATTCCATGGTACATCCAAGATGACACATAGACCTCGAAGTGTTAATTAATTTTTGGCAACTTAGTTAATGGAGACTCGTCCAGGGCAATTTAATAGTTCAGTTACGTTAATAAAGAGTAATCTCATTAAATCTATCTTCATGGTGTTCTTCGGAGTTCTTGATATTTTAAATTGTTGGGAAAAAAAAAAGAAATAGTGTTGCCCTATTTCTTCTTACAAAGATCAAAATCGTACCAGCATCTGCTATGTAATTGTGGCTGAGCTCCAGCTTCAGTAAAGTGGTGTTGTAGTGAAGTAGGTCTCCAAGCTGCAGAGCATCCTGGTAGCTGTTCAGCAGGTTGTTGGTAAGGTGCAGCTCTTGTAAAGACTTGTTTGACTTCAGTGCACCAACTACATGCAGCAACAAAAGAAAAGAGTGCTCAAAGATTAGAAACCAGACTGAAATAGACATTAGTCTCTCAAAAGTAAAGTAATTAAAACTCAGAATTTGGAAAGCTTCTGGAAAAAGACAAGAAAAAATGCATTTGTGTAAAATATTAGCTTGTACGTTTTGATCAACTTTAAAAGATTAATACAAAATTACAATGAAATAGTTTGCTAACACTTTCTATGAAGCTTGTCTCTATAATGCATCATAACATATAACAAACATAACACTTTATAACACATAATAAACACATCTATGATGTGTTACAGGTGATTATAGATGGGGTTAACCCTAACTCTGCTTATAACTATATTTATACAGCACTATAGGCACAAATAATGCACTTTAAGTATGTTTTTAATGAATTACGTTTGAATGCTTTGATGGTGGTAATTCTGACTATGAGACATGGTAACATCACTTAACACCTAAATTGTATTGATTCATAGAAGTCGGAGAAAAAAAACTGCAAACCCCCTATGTAGCTACCTCTAATAGTTAATCAAATCTTAAGACAATTTTACTCCTTATTTCTGTCAATTTGTCAGAATGTTTAAAAATCTTTTAGATAAATTTAATTTGTTCTCTCAAATTAAATAGGTTTACTAACAATAGAGATTCCAAACATTAAATTAACCAAGTAAAAAAGGCATTAAACCAAAAGGGGAAAAAACAACCTCAAGGCCAAAATAATAATATATAGTTCACTTACGGAAATTAAGTGTAGTTTAGGATATTTTCAGGAAGTGAGCAATGGAGCTGTTAATAGTTTAATCAAATGGTGCCTCTGATGTAAGAGCCTCGCGTGGTGAGAGAGAAAAGTGTAAGACTACAAATTTTTTTCAAGTTATTCTGTTCAGTGCAGTGGTCATGATTGGAAAACCAGTCGGGGGCCAGGTCAATAGCTTGGTTTCCATCTCAATGCGAAGCGAATTTTTGGGAAGTTTGGGAAAATAAGAAAGAAAGAAAAAACAAATGCAAATGAGGTGCATTTCCATCAAGGGGTTGGAGAGGATAAACTATGCTAGTTTTGTCAGAAGGTGGCGGTATAGGCAACGTAGCATGACAGGGCTGTAATAAAAGTAGAGGTTACAGACAAAATGGCCTAAGTAGTCGCCCTGGCAACATAAGACTTGTGAATGGAGAGACGTCTACAGGAATTACTTTTAATTTTTGGTTTCCTTGTCAGTATCTGTTGTTGTTGCTAGCAGCCATGTTGCTGCGGGTTATGGGAAAACTGGAAAGATGTCAGCGTTAACAGCCATCACGTGCGTTCAGTGTTCATTATGTCAAAATTTCTTCAACAGATTTGTTTCCATATCCCAATTTGCGCATTGACTCTTTTTACAAACCACCTTAAGAAAGCGTTTTGGGTGGGTTTTTTTGCAAATTAGAGAATTTCCAACATCCTTGCTGGAAATTAAATGATCAGATGAGGCTGTTGTGGCTGCTATTACCTCAGGACAACAGAAAAGCACGCAGTAATGAAGTGTGTGGAAATTTGCTCTTCTAATTTTGGATAGTTCCACCTCCCCACCCTCAGATAAAGACAAATAGATTGTTTTAAATTGATGTTAGATAGGAACCATCGTACATGCATGTCCTCAGGCTACAGGCTGTAACTGTGATAGACTGACTGATGGCGAGTGAACTTGAGCATGAAAACGAGAACACAGCAGCCTCCTGCAATTATTGCAGTAAAGATTTTGTAACACTCCTGTACTTTTCTAACATGAAGGAGCCATTGTTGAAGACAGAGTTGTGTGTCCTCAGCACGGCAGATTTTACAAACACCTGTCAAGTTTCAAGACCCTTTTTCTTTTTTTTCAAATTCCAGTGTGTGTGTGCCATGGTTAGTACATCATTATCACCACATCACTTCATTATGGAACTTTATCACATCTTTAATAATGGTTTGGAAAGATATTTTGTATTGTGTGTTGTGTATTTTGTGCTGTACTGTGGCACACAGGTGTCCGTGTTGTCAGGCCCTGGCCGCCCTTCTATCCCTAACTATCGATGCTGCAGATTTGATCAAGCTTGTTGGGCTGCATGTGGAATGCCAACATTGTCATCAGGCACAGCGGGAACCAAATGTTAGAATCGGTGGGATTGATCCGGGCGACTCCACTGCAAGCGCCCAATCCTGTAATCAGAGGCCCCTCCGATCGAAGACAATGATCCTCAGCTGGGACCCCCGCCGGGAGGGAAGGAGGGGAGGTGGCGGTGCGCTCGGCAGAGGTAAAATGGATGGGACAAGAAAAGTGATGTGTGGAAGAAGGAGGTATGTTTGGGAGACCCTAAAATATCAAAGAGATCCAGGAAATGGCTGAAAATGTTGGAGGAACAAGTTGCTGTCAGGAAGAGTGGGCAGCATACTGCGTCCATTTGGTTCTTTCTCTGCTCCCAGCTGAGAGGAGATGAAAGGCTGTATTCAGTGTTTTGATTTCTTGCCCCAGCAAAAAGTCAGAAACAGAGACTGTTTCACCATGACATCTGGTCTTGTACTACAATAAAAAAAAACACAACATGTTATTGTGATTTCTTTTTATCTAACAATAAACTGAGAAAATAATTAAATGAAAATAATTTGATGTGTATGTTTATCTCAGCACCTATGTAGCATGTGTGCTACAACACTCAATACATCAGGCTTGTCCAGTGTAATTGTGATGTCCATGTCAAATAAAATCGATCCAGTCTAATCTATTGCACATAACTGTGTGTGTCTGTCCATTTGATCAATAAACAGTACTCAACCCCCCACTGAGTGTTGTGTTTGTCCATGCCAAGTGCATTTATAATATGTGTATACTCGTCCAGACAGTGTGTATATTTATGCATGGTTGGTTCATGTGACTCCACCTTTATCCCATTCAACCATTCCCCTTCACTGCATTTATCTTCATATCAGTTAATGAAGATCAGAGGGCTCAGACCTCAACAGCCAAGGTTGCTGCAATTTTTTGTTCATTTTTTAATAAAAAATTGAATCATTTGCGGGTTGCAAGTGTGTCAATGTGTTCAATGTGTGTAAGTTAAATAAAATAATAAAAGTCTGTGTGTGTGTGTGTGTGACATTTCTAGAAATGTGTAGAGAACAAATGTACCATGAAAATAAACAAATAAATGTTTGTATTGTAGGATATTTTTCAGATCCTATAGCTCCAAGTTGTACAGTGAATTGTGTGTGTGTGTGTGTATGTGTGTGTGTGTGTGTGTGTGTGTGCTTGTTTGTGTGCCCTGGCTGCCAGAGCCTGTATAGATGTGTGCAGCAGTGTGTAAAGTGACAGCTGAGAGATTAGGCCTCTAATCCGGGTCCAGACCTACAGAGAGGGTCACAGTTCAAAATCTGGTCCTGCTGGCCACAGGACAAACACACAAACACACACAACTGATTACACATTAACTAACGCCTGTAGAAACACATAAACTTGACTCACAGTCCATACTTACCCATGAAAATGAATAAACAAATAAATATGATCTTGATATATTTGTTTAGATTTTTTTTAAAGGTTTGGGTACAAAGACCTTAATCAGGTTCATCATCTTCAGCTATCTCAAGACAACCTGATGAAGGTCTTTGCACCAAAACTTTGTTACTCAAGTTCTGGATCGCAAGTGAGGCAGCCTGCATGTGGGAGTTGTTGTTTGCTTTTTTAGCTTTGGTCAACTCCTACGTACCTGTCGGCCAACAGGTGTGCAAAAGTCTTTATCCAATGATTTTAGCCTATTTTTTTTAAAATGGAAATAAATTGAGTTAGAGACCTCAATGAACAACTATAGCCAAGCAAAAAATGCATCCAAAGATCCGAGACACTAATCAACTCAAATAAACAGTTAAAATTGCACTAAAAAGTAAACATTTAAAAAAGTCACATAAATGAAAAAATAACGTCAGACAAGGTTAATTAAAGCTGTGCTGCAAATGCAAGTAAAGTTGTGCTCCCTCATTCTTGTTATGCATTTCAGCTCTGCAGGTTGTCTGTGTTGTACCTCCTGTCAGATGCACAGGAGGAGATGCTAGACCTGAAGAAAGGGTTTTAGTTGTTATGTTGATGAGGTTCAGTGTTGCCAGATGTACGATGACTATCGTATTTGTACGATAATTTTGCCCTCCGTGCAATGTGCGATCAATAATGCCAAAAAGGTCAAATGTACGATAATTTTGCCATTTCTCTGAGTGGGTTCAGTTCATTATAGTGAAACACACACATTGTGTGTAGATATGGTGCTTCTGTATTGAAGGGTAACAACAGAAGGAGTGATTGTGTAATAGGATGGAGCTGACTGCATCGCGTGAAGATGCACACAGTTGCCGTCTTGTTCAAAGGACAGTCTCCGTGCTGTTACATCAATATGTTACGCGGGGCATAGTTTTGCCATTGCGTAGTTTTTGGGCACTTTCTTCTTTATTATTTTTTTGTCTTTTCACATGTACAAAAATCTTTGGTAAAATATGATAATTTTAAAGCTGCAATATACAAAAGATGTTTTCCTTGAAGAGGACATATTGTACTCATTTTCAGGTCTTTATTTTTTTTATCTTGGACTCCTTTAGTACAGCTTGGCATGATTCACAGCACTGTGAACTCTATCTATCTTCCAAAGACTCTGACTACATCTACGCTGCAGCAGTATTGCTACATTTGAGCTTGAATCCTCACTAACCTGGTGCCTAGCGGCTCAAAGACAGAGCAGTTCAGAGACGACGTGCCTTTATTATTTTGAAGACTCCGGCATGACATCTCAATGTGGACAGGCACAGACTGAGAAGTTTGGAGACACCGACATGGACACCCTTTGTGATTGGTTTTCGCTGAAGTCATGTGACTATTTTACAGGAGACAACAAACCTGCATGTATCACTGTGAGCCTCGGCCAGCTGGTAGTATTTCGACATGGATAACAAATTACAGGCATTAATATAGTTATAAATTCTGCTTTTTATCATCGTGCTACTACTGCCTACGTGCGCAGGAGGAAAGATATCATCCAGTGAACCACATCAGTTCCTGTGCTCGGTGGCACTATCAGCCCTACATTAATTGGTAAACTGTATTAACAAAGCTGTGGTTCTAGAGGAATGGCAAGCAAACTTTAACACGTTGGTCTAGATTGGTCCTGATTGACCTGAACGATAAACTGCGTCTGCATGTGGAGGAAATGACAACAATGTGGGCGCTCGTGGATGTTGCCACAAAAGCGACTTGCACATTGTAGCCTAGTAATGTTACTTAAGTGACGAGGGAAGACTCTGGAAAACCCCCAGTAAGTTTGGATTATCCTGACAAGTTGTTTCTGTCGTCATCGGACAAGTTTGTAAGACTGTCGTCGTCTTCCTGGAGCCAGATTAAGGTTACATCAAAACACCACGTACAGAGCCCGAAGTGACAGGTTTATCATCAGTGTGTTATGTCACAATGCCTGGGACCTATTGACTGCATACATCAAAATAAAATAATGGCTTGCTAATTCCACAGACCAGATAACAGAAAGAGGGCACATTCTTTGAATGAACAGGTGACGTTAAGTGGTCATGTGATATGTAGTGTAGTTTGGCTGGAGAGTAGAGCTGCTACGGAGCTTGCACTGCACATATGGACGAGTAGCCCACAAGGCCTGTCTGGCTTCCTCCTCCTTTTTTCCCTCCTCCTGCAGAGCCTACTTTGTTGTGGTTGGTCATCCTTCAGAAGACTGAGACTGATAGAAAACCACTAGACAAATGCAATCAGTAAATATAAGTAGCAGTACATACTGAGGCAAAAGCAGCCCAAGCTAAAATAGCATATGCACTGAGAAAAAAAATGGAGCTAAATCTGGAGTAGGTTTGATTAGAAACAAGACTGGACATACGTCAGAAGGAAAAGTAGGCCAATGCAACATCAGTCAGCTTGTGAACAGAGGGAAGAACAGGTCTGATCCAGAAAACCATCCTAGCTGGAAGTCAATCGTCCTTAGCACCATCACTGGACTAGGCTTCAACGCAAATGAAGATTTTGACTGTTTTGTCAAATTTAGAAAGTAGCCTTCCCACCATTTTCTTTCATCGTGGAGAACGCAGAGAGGCCAAAGCCCTTATCAAACCCCTATACCTTGAAGACCTATACATAAAAAAGAAGCAGCACTTAGAAGAGCATATGGCTACAATGGTTAGTTGATGGGAAGATCCATATCCCCTACCTACACAGTTGAGTACTAATATCTGCCTGACAACTAGGAAGAAATCCACAACCCTCTGGTAGCACTTCTTTACAAGAAATTAAAACCAATTGCAGACAAAATATCAGCTTAGGATCCTCTACTAATATACCTCTCTTGCTTGGACAAGATATCCCGTGGGTGCACAAGGTGCGCAGACAGATGAATGGTTCCCACAATGCATCTGACACACAAAAACTGGATCTTGGATGGGTGATTGTGGGTGCCAGGGTAATGCCCATGAACCCAATAACGTAAGTCCTCTGAAAATGAATATTTTGGAAAATGAACACCCAACAAGTCTCCTCAGGATCAAGGATGACTACAGCCTACGAAGTAATCAGGGAATAAACCAGCCTTATCTGCCACTGAACAAAGCCTATGAGAAGTTGTCTTCTGCCCTATAAATGACAACCAGCTAGCATCTTCCATCAAGGACAGGACCTTCTTGAGGATGATTGAGAAGGAAATGCCAAAGGATGATAATAACAGCAGGGCTGCTCCATCCATATTTTATAGCCCCAGATCTCTACTCCCCAATAACTGACTGTGCCTACAAATGATTGATATTACTCATCAAGAAACCAGACATGAAAGCTCATTACATCAAGTTAATTCAGAAACTGTTCCAAAACAACCTTGTGGGACCAGCACCACCTCTGCAATAAGGCCAAGAATGCTGGTATCTGCCAACATTTGGTGTGTATCAACCGCATTGGCCAACTTTGGGTGGTCTTCTACTCTACTGGACAGGTTGATAGGGTGTCACTCAACAATGTGCTTCTGACAGAACCTGATCTTAAAGAACAGCCTGTTTGATCCTTTGGGATTCATTGTTCCAGTGGTGATTCAAGGAAGAATGCTCCTCAGAGAACTTATCTGCCAGGAACCAGAGTGGGACGGCCCCTTGCCAGAGGGAATATATGTAGTGTGTGCAGTTCCTGCAGGAACTTGGAGAACTACATGTTCTCCAAACGTATGCATCCCTCTCTACATCCTAAGCCTGAGGCAGAGAAATACATGATTCTCAGATGCCTCAGTTAAGACAATAGCATGGGTTGCTTGCCTTAGAACTGTGCAGGAAAATGGATACAGTGAAATTAGATTTGTCTTTGGCAAAGCTGGCGTTCTTGCCTGAACTTACCACAACTAGACCAGAACTCTGCGCTGCAGTACTGGCTGTAGAGGTATCTGATCTCATTGTGAATGAGCTTGACCTAAAGCTGGAAAAAGTAGCTGTCTAAAGCTGTCTGCCTCTGCCTTCCTGCTCCAGCCTGAGCTACCAAAGAATAACAAACACCATCATTGGACTCAGAAGTCAAGGGCCGGATGTTGAGGTCTACTCAGTGATGACAATCTGCTCAACTCAAGTTGCAATGACTCTGTGATTTGAATGTTTCTATAGCTGGAGCTCTGTCACCAAGACATCAACGTTTCTGCATTAGTTGCATTTTTACCAAGTTAACATGACAACTGCCATGGCTGGCACTCCTACAGGAAAGGTTTGGCAATCAAACACCTTGAACAAGTGGAACATACAACAACCAGATGTTTATAGCATAAGGTGCACACAAGTGCATAAAATCCAAGATTTTCCTACAATAGCCCCCTCCAGAATCTCCTTAGCTCAAGACATTTTTCTTAGATCACACCACACACGAGTATATGTGAGTTTTAACGTGGTTCAAAACCAAAGTATGACATCCACACAGCATCTTTACTGCATGAGTAGTCACAGCGGCAGCATCAGACACAAGGCCATGTAGCCTTAGTGCCTACATGACACACAGTGTGTGAGTAGGTGTGTATTTTTATCACTACACTTTCCAGGCCATTAGTAAATTCCAGAGCTGCACTTATCAGGTTTGCCTGTCAGACTGTATGTTTTATGACCCAATTAGTGGGAATGTTTTCCAGACTGTATTTTTATACAAGTGTTTCTCTATCCTTCACCATGCTAGGGTTCATAGTTTTAAATACAGTAGTTATAGTTGAGTATGATGTGTAGTTAAAATACATAGTTATTTGTACAGTGCCACAAGAATGGTGTACTGGTTGGTGGTGTTCGGCCGATTGTGCTGGGACGTTCTGAGCAATTTTTTTTGTCCTATTCCACACTGTTTATCTCTGATCTAATAGAGGATGTGTATTCTCTCTTCAATGTCTGACATTTTCTAGGTCAGGCGGAGAAGGTGTCTCATCTCATCTCAATAGTAAAATGAGTGGAGGCATGACTTGTATGTGAAAGGTGGAAATAGAGAGGCATATATGACAAGTTAAAGAGTAACTAAACCCTTTAACCACATTTTTCAGCTGAAAATCGATGCTAAGAAGAATTTAATCGTGTTTTTGATTGATTCAGGTCTTGATATTGACATTTAAGGGCAAATTAACTTTTCCATAT
>JAQLOL010000007.1:24511586-24522910 GCA_029783665.1 Naso thynnoides | reverse complement strand
CAGTCTTCATTCTTGTTTTGCTTCCTGCTTGGTCACTCTGTTTTCTCCTCTTTACTTTTTCCATCAATGTCCTCTCAAGTCTCTTTGCCAGGACCATGATGTCAGTACTTAAAAACATCGAGTTAGTCTATAGCCCCTTTTACACTGCCAGGCTTCTCAGCATCTGCGTAGAAGTTATGGAGGTGCCTCTGGAGGTTGTATCAAAGCCGCGTCAGAGGTGAGTCGGTGTTTGTGTAAATAGGTAAGCTGGCCGGCCGGCCAGGTCAGGGCCATTTATCTTAACAGAGGAGAGATGAACTCAACAGAATTATGACAGAATGGACATTTAGAACGGTTTCACATTATTGTTGGAGGTTTTTTTTTACCGTTTTACAGAGTGTATCACTTCTTTAACTGGTTGGGTCTGGATGTGACCGTGCACAGGGGACATGAAAGCATAAACATCTAGAGAAACTCCATTACTGAAAAACAGATCTTTAATTCTGTATGAACCTTTCTCTCAAATTGAAACGTCACGTTAAATTCAAACGTGTTAAAGAAATGAAGGAATAAGCCAACGGACTTAAGTTCAACTTTCACTAGCGCCCTGCTGTGGAAAGTGGAAAAAATCCACATGGACAGCAGCCGGCTGAAGTGCACCTGTGTGGAACATTCTACGTCTCTTTTTGTTTGTTTGTTTGTTTTTTTAAAAATCATAAAACATGTACACGGTAGAAATAGTCTGCTGTGAACATTTAGTCTTGTGATTTTTGTAAACATAACCTTACACACAATTGTGCCGCATGTCAGGCATTTTTATTAACAGAGGACATTAAGCTCAAATGAAATCAACAGAAGTAGGCCTGCGGGACGGATTCTGATGGCGATGTTACATTATCATTGTCAGCGTTTTCTGACAGTTTTCATGCAGTTTAATCACTTTTTTAACTGTCTGTGGTCCATGTTGCCTATTTTTAGTATTTTTATTAGATAAGGAAACTGATGCTGTTGCTGTTAAATGTCACACTGGTCACATCTCCTTTGAATCCGTGACCCTGGCTCGCTGTATAAAATGCTTGACTGGAGCAGCTTATAGACGTGCTGCTCGGTTCTGTAAATTAGCAAAGGTGAAGAATTGATGAACCTTCAATACGGCACTGAGGTGACTTCTCTGTGTAAAAAGGCTTATTTTGTAGCTTCTAGCTATGTGGTGTAGTACCGTTAAGCAAGCCTTACCGGCATTATCGTGTCTCCTGCCCCAGCCCGCTACCAAAAGTTGCATAGTTCAGTACCGGGTGTTTTGGAAGCCGAGTTGGACAGACAGGGGAGGCATTCTCTCTGTTAGACGTCTGTGAACCATCAAAATGACTTAGAAGCTGTTACATTAAGGTAGAGAGGTTACATATTTTGACTTGAAGCAATCCCCTCAGTTAAGGAAAGTGGAGGTGTCTGAAGGAGATGTAAACAAATGAAACGAACAAATCTGCAGTTTGTGAAGGTTTCACCTCTTGTCATGGAAGCACTAGTGCCTGAACATCTGCCGGAGTGTGTTGTGCCTCACAACTAAGCATCCTCAAACTGCTTATGCCTGTTTCTTTTGTCTTTGTCTGTTCTTCGGTTGTTTTTTTGTGTTTCTACGTATTCACAGGATATGTAGGTGTACAAAGAATCACGTGTCTAAAACTTGCCATTTCCAAATGTACATTTTCACTGCCTGAGTTGAGAGCCTGCGGGGTGAGTCTTTGCAAAAGAATTAAATTCAAAAGGAGAATTGTATGTATTTGTGGGTGTAAGATGTTGTTGCTGAACTTTCAAAAGGTCCAAAATGCCTCGGTTATTATGCAGAAATGTGGAAATTTAAAAAAACACTTACTTTAACAACTAAGTTATGGTATTTCAAGGAAACTAAAACAAGGTTCTGAAATTGCTTCATACTCTTGGTGTTATTTTTGTGCTGACAACACATTTAAAAACTGTGTAATATTAAATGGGTTGATAATAGTGACCAACATGTTGAATCATCTCAAGTTCTGCAGTTTCATCAGTTATGTTTCCAACAGCGGCAGGCGGCTGTGTTAGGAAAAACAAAAGAGCTCTGCTTTACTTTGTTTTTTGTAAGCTAATAGCAAAGAGCTAACAGCATGAGACTAACTTGTGAACACAGTGCCGAGACACTTTGCTCTTTTTTCTTTTCAACTTTTCTGTCAGACTTTACACATGTAGTGTAACAACTCCACATGGCCGTAATATGTCACGAGTCAGGCTGTTGGCATGTTTGGAAGGTCTGAAACTAAACAGCCAGAAAAAGTTTAAGAAAATTAATGAAGCTTTTAAGGTCCAATGGACAACTTCAAACCATCAGCACGAAGAGACTTGATCACTGTGGACACAGAGATACCGCGTGGTTCCAGCGTTTTTACACAAGTGGCTTACAAGCCTTTGACCGTTCTTAGACAGAGGTCAACAAATAATCATGTATGACCTGACAAAATTTTTAAAGAGGTAGTAAACACTTAGGGAGAGAGAGAGAGAGAGAGAGAAATTGCGGCGCAATTAGTGTTGGTCTTTGAGAATTTGGTGGTATTTACCGTGAGGTTAATTTTCAGAGGCAATTTTGTTTTAGGTCATTTTTAAATTGTCCTCTGGTATCAGCGATCTGAAAGACAGACGGAAGATTTTTCCGCTGCTCTTTATCCGGACTTTGTATGCTGTCGTCTGCCTGAATTCAAGGTGACTCCTCCACGAACAGTCACAGCGATGTTGCCTCACGAAGCGATGAAGCCTGTGCTCATGCATCCAATATCACACCGTGCCACGGCCGACAACACGTGCCATGCTTGTACGCAGTACAGGGCGCTCACACAAGTCAAAGAAACTGGACTTGATGGTCAAACATGCGGTATGGATTTCCTAGTGTGAGCGTGCCCTTATTTTGCACCTTTCTAAAATCTCTGCAGATGTAGTTTTTTTGTTTGCATCGGCGAGAAGGAGGAGGCAGAGTGTGAGTGCACGGTAAGAATCTTCAGTAGCGTAGTTAGAACGACTAGTAACTAAGCGCAGGCAAGATGAAAGACTTGATAGTGGACTTTAGCGGGCAAATCCATTTCCTTTCATCCTGTGGCAATCCAACTTTTGAACTCATCAACCTCAGGCAGAGATGAACAGCAGAGAGACGATGCGCTGACATGGCTTTGCCTCCAACACAGCTCTGCTCTCTTCTGTTTTAATCTTCCTCCGCCTCTGCATTAGTTTGGATGACTCTCTCTTAAGTTAATATGTCAGTTGCTCAAACGTTTCCATGATCCTCACACTGTATTTTTGGAATTGGACCTTACTGTCCACCAGGTCTTTATCACTACTGTTAACTTGTCCTCATTTTTTGGTGTAGTGTATACATTATCACTAACCTGCATATTTGTGTGATAATTACTCTTAAAGGTCCAGTGTGTAGGATTTAGTTGCCTCTTACAGTGAGGACTCATTGAAACTTGCTGATAAGTGTATATCTCTCTTAGGTCATGTGTATTTTAACAAAAAAGAAAATAAAAAGTTTGGAATGGCTTAAAAGAAGAGTCTCACCACAAAAGACAAAACAATCGTTAGTTGGAGCATTATTGAAGTTGCTCTGTTGTTTGAGATCTAAATAATTTTTATCATGATATCGTCGTGCTGCTTGAATAAATTTAGATTTAAATTAGGCTACAATTCAAACTGCAAAATTGAAATTACCGTTGCAGAGTCAAACAAAATAATGTCAAAATAATTATTAGCTGGAAGTATTATATTTATTCATAACTGCTTCAAAAGGAATAAAAAAGAAATATGCAATCCATAAGTAAAAAAATCTGATTTAAAAGCAGCAGACTAATTTAACAGGTCTGGACCACTTGTAAATTGTGTTCCTATCAGGGAGAAAATTCTAAATACAAGAAAAATGAATCCTGCAAGTTCTTCTAAAGCACTCAGGTGAAAGTATGCCGGATACACAGATAACATGTCAGTAACGTTTCATTTCATTACAATCATCAGACCTCTGCTTGGGTCAACATTATAAAAAAAAAAAAAAAAGGTATAAATTTCTTTTAAAATAGTCCAGTGTGTTTGTGCCCAGCACCAATCCACAGGCTTTAAACCATTTAAATTTTATTTTTTATAGCACCTGTTATACAAATTGAATGCAATTCAAAGTGCTTTACAGTCTGATTAAAAAACAAAAACAAAGGAAACAACAACACAGGAAATATAGAGACTAATGCACACTGAGCAATAAAACATGAGTGGTTAAAGTAATAAATTATACACATGCAAATAAATGAATGACTGTCCATGTAATAAATGACTGAATAAATAAATAAATAAAACATAAAAACAATAAAATAACTGTAAAATAAACATTGTGACCAAAGATAAAATACAGTAAATAAAATCACTTAAAAAGCAATCTTACTTGAAAACAGCCAACAATAATAAATCTGAGACTCTGATGAGGAGTAACAGGTGTGGCCGGGTGGCTCATGAATTAAAGTAGAAGAAAAGATTGAATTTTTTTGTGCCCCTCTTGTAATTTATTTGTTGTGGGTAGGGGACCAGAGATTGCAGTGTTTTTTTCAGCTGCTTTAAGGGAGATGAGAAAGGTTTTAAAATGTTTTTTTCACGGTAAGTTGTGTCAGTGCTGTCGATGTGTGCCACCACAGTACTCATGTTCGCATGATGTTGGAGCACTGCTGGAAGTTTCGTGTTGAGGTCCAGCACGCGGGCTGCGGGGGAATCAGTGGACTGCTGCAGCTTTGTCCTGGGAGGGCAGCACGACCCCTGGACGATCGAGTCTCCGATCACCACGGTTGAAACAAGCGACGGTGGCAGGATGGGCGTATTAGAGGGATGTCGGCCCAGGGATGAGTCCAGGCTCAATGCCGTGAAACGGTTCTCCAGCTTCAGCTCTGGACGTAATAAAGGGGCTGGAGGATTTCCCTCTGTCTTCCCTGTCGTAATCTGCCAGTGCCACCCGCCCACTCCCACGGATCTTCCCTCAGGCACTGTGTGGAGCAGGAGCCCGCTCGGCGCCCTACAGCTGGAGCTGCCCGCTCAGCGGTCAGTGGTGGGAAGTGCTCCTGGGCCAGTGCTTCCTCACATGGGCCCTGAACTGAGAGAGTTGGTGCAAGCAGAGCCGAGTTTAAAGTTTACAGAATTTTCCATGTTTCTTTCTTTCTGTCACCTGATGAAGTTTCACATGTCGAGCAGCTTCTCCTGTAGTTCTTTGATTTTCTGACATTCGATGCAGATAAAATTGTCCGTAAGATCCTCCACGTTGATGATAAAAAAAAAAAAAAAGACGTCACAAAGTTCAGATTTCTGGGCTCTCATTCAGAGACTGATCCTTTTTTATTGCACTGATTCTTAAAATCCTTTGAATTCCAGACGTCTGGTATCTAAAATCTACCACTGAGTTAAAAGAGGCCGCAAAAAACAGCTAACATCCACAAGTATAGTTTCAAAGAGTAACTTAAAACTGTCTGTTTAAAATCACATCAGGCAGAGAAACTGGCAGATAGCCGCAGACGCTGATGCACGCTGCAGGACCCCTTTAACCTAACAGGCTATTGGCTACTTTAGAGGGCTGCAGCGTCTGCAGAACAATTCCAACGGTTGCCGTAGTGATGGAAATCCAGTATAACTAGGAAACATGGTAACTCTCACAACGACATGAGCAGACCCAACATTTTAGATTTGCCCTACATGTATGTGTATGTATACATGTGTGTTAATCTGGACGACATGGAGGACGATGAGTGTGATGCAGAGAGTCTGGTGAGAAAAAAAAGACATACCTGCGCCTGTGGAGGCTCTCGGCACATCTGAAGAGTTTGTCTGCGAGCAGGGAAGTGTGGTGGCCGGCACAGAGGCGCTCTGCACGCCGCTGAAGAGGCCGACATACCCGTGCCTTGACAGCGACGTGATGAGGCGATTTTCTTGTGCATGGCAACAAACTTGCTTGCTGGATTTCATGTATGATGTTCAACACCGGAAAATTACAGAGTGGAACAACAACATATTGAACCCAGCCGCTCTGCAAACGTGCTGACTGCAAACATCAGATGGGCGCCACTGAAAAACTGCTTTGGCTCCACAGTGCGACCTGTCGCCAGACCACGAATGCACCACCGAGTGATGTACAATGACCACAAAAAAGTACACAGCTTGAGATTTCAAACATGTGCCTTTGCAGACCCACTGTGTGTCCACCTCCAGGCACCATTCAGAAACGTTTGTGTCACTTTCCGGAAAAAAAGTCACGGACTTTAAGAAAAAGTCAAAAACTGGTTTAAGTGACGTGGATAAGCTTTACATTCCATCGGCCTTTTTAAGAAATGCACTCACTTGGCTGTACGGCAAACATCAACTCTTTTCAAATGAATTCCTTCACACATTCAGGACTATTTTCCATGAGCTGTTCACTCTGTCTGTGCTGCAGAGCTATTCACAACCGTTAAACCACAAGAGTAGATTTTTTTAAAAAAGAGAGAGAGAGATACTAGTACTAGAGTATGTATGTGCAGCACCGGTGCTCCCCGTATTCACCTGTTGGCATGTGGATCAGAGAGCTGGTATTGGCAATTCATCAAGTAATAGTCTACTCTACATTTTTATGGTGAATAGAAGATACAGGAAGATAATGCTGATTTTCACAAAATTAATTCATTAAACAAGGCCTGCTTTTAGTTTTCTGTCTCTGTATTTGAGTATTTATATTTGAATGTCAGAGAGCTGTGTCATCATTGGTTCGCGCTCCCACGCCAACATTATGGTCTATTTTTTATCCCTTTGCTTTTCCCTGTTTATCCAACATTGTTGTGACTTGCTCTGAAATGCAGCCGGTGGGTTTTTGACAGACAACAAAGCGTGGAGCTGTCCCGAAGCGCACACGCAACCGTAATCCTGGCGTTAGTGCATGGATGTAGCCTTAATGAAGACGTCCTACTTCAGCAAGAACAAACAAGTGAGCGTCACGTAGTCTGTGAGAAAAGAGAGAGGCGAGCGTCACGTAGTGCACCCTGATGTAAGGAGCTTGTGAGAGGTAAAAAATAAAAAGTTCCGGCACGCCAGGAGGTAAAATCTAGAAGTTGGGGTACTGCGTACTGGTGCGTACTGGCCCACTTAAAACACAGTGCACGTGTAGTATGTACTGTAGTAGTATAGTAGTAGTAGAAGATATTATTGTTGCAACCTGGCTTTCTTATTCTCTTTTACGTTTAGGGTTTTTATGCTTCATGTATTATTTTTTCATTCTTAAGTTCATTCTTGATGTTCACTTCAGTTAATATTCTTGACCTGATAAGTTAAATTCATCTTGGCACCTGCAGTCGACTTGCACTGGCCTTGAACAAAGAAACCTTTGTTCGCCTCCTCATAGCCATGTGGTTTTGGCAGCCATCTTTGATTCTGCCCTCCTGTTTGTAGGTTTCTTTGTTGAAGCCAGGTGGTCCATTTTGGATGGTGCAATGGATTCACCCATCTTCCCTGTTGTTATGTTACACACACACACACACACACACACACACACACACCTGTAAGTATTATTCTGTGTTAATAAAATTAATGCTTTTGAATATGGAACAGTTTGCTGGTCTGCCTAAATGCCTAACGTGTGAATGTTGCAGAATTCTGCTCAGCAGAACTTCTACAACTTTGGTTGTAGTTGTGAAATTCATTGTTTGTTTTAAATTGTTATTACACCTGTGATGCTAAATAAAGTGACTATCATTTCCCTTTTTAATGGGGTACTCCAAGGGGGATTTAAATGTTAGTTAAAATCCTATTACTAAATGTTATTACTTAGATAACACTTTAATCATGCACCTGTAACACATTATGAACATACTTATTATGCTTTGCTGTGCCTATAGTGTTGTATAATCATAGTTATGAGCAGGATTAGGTTAACCAGAACCAGAACCACCTATAGCTAATTATAAGTATGTTCATAAGTGTTAAGTTGTGTACACACCAATAGCTAAAAAATATTTGCATCATGTGATCAAACTAATTCAGGCTTAACTTTTGTCCTTCTGGCCCGGAAGCGACAGGATGGAGGGGAGGGGCTTGTCTCCTAGATACCAAACAAACCTTGTGGCCACCTTTTCAGTCTGCATTTCTCCACCAGCCATGGTTGAGGTCAGTGTCACCGCTGCCTTGTCCCTGCTGTGGAAGGTCCAGAGACGCCGGAGAGCCAAACGCCGTCCTGTCCGTGTGCGCGGCATCCTGCAGAGACGCACACAGCCGCTCACAGTTGAAAAGTTAAACACATTTTTTATTTTTATTTATTTTTATTTATTTTAACTTACCAGGTAGTCCAAGTTCCAAACTGATGTCTTCTCCTTCGCACCTCTGTCTGCACACAGCCACAGTCAATTTCTCCTCCATACTCGACATGGTTGCGGTGTGTCTTTCTCTGATGTCATCAGGTCATCAATGCTGATTGGCTGTCGTGAGGCAAATATGTCACTGAAGTTGAACGTTTTCATAGTGCGCGAAGATGCGATGGGCATGAAAATTGTGTCTCTCGCGCACCATTATGCATCAGGTCTTGTCACACCTTTACCGTAGATTATTTCTGATAGGCAAAATTGATCGACTGAATGTTAAAATTGTCCCACCTCAAAAAAGGACACAAACACTTTTCTTTTTGATTTTAAATCTCTAAATAAATTCCATATAGCTGTAGCACTAGTTTATAGATGTAGAAATTGTGGCAGTTCATCTTGTGACTTTTGCAAGCTTCGGTTCCAGGAAAACACCACGTTTCTCTTTTGGCTCTCTTTGGAAAAACCTCTGCACTGAACCATGCCAAGATGTTAAAGTATTGAAATTTGAAGAGAGAATATGTGCATTTTTTGCATCTTGGTGCCTATTATGACAGAGAATTAGATTTAAAAAGGTAAAAAGAAGTCATTTTTCTTTCATTGTGCTTTAATCTAAATCATATGAATCTCTTTGTCTTGCGGCTCTGAATAATCTGCTGTGTCAGTGGCCTCCTGTGTCTTCCCTCTACATTCCGTGGCTCTTCAATTGTCACAGCTTATACAGTAAATCTGCGTTTCACCTCAACTCTCGACAAAGAAAGTAGAATATAAACTCTGTCTTTCACCCTCCTTCCTCCCCCAGAAAAGTACAATAAAAACTCTCCAACAGTTGCAATCATCCACACCTACCTCCTCCTGGAAATTTCCCTCCGTTTGTGCTGTATTTTTGCCCTCCCCCTTTTTGTCAAAAAACATACCCCCTCTCCCAAAAGACAAAAACACAAAAAATATGCACACTGACTGCAGGTGTGGGGGGAGTATGTGGTGAAGTTATGGTACATTTGCCATTTTAGTTGTGGGTAAATATTAGAAAGCAGCAGGTTCCTGGCGTGAAGAGAAGCCAGCCAAGGCGGCGGCACTAAGAGAGGCGTCCTTATCGGTATTGTGTTCAGACTCCAGCATGCTCCTGCTGTTTGTAATCTGCAGCCGCTGCTGTGAGCGAAACTGGACAGGCATTTATTGTCCCAGCAGGAGGACGCTTGACAAGAGAATGTTAAACACTCCGCTACCTGCAATTTTCAAAAGGCGATAGAAGACATGATAAAATGTACACACACATTTAATTTCATTTTTTCTCCTTTTTTTGTCGGGGAGGGGAGAGCACAGTTATGTTGTGAGTATGTATGTGTGTCTCTAAGTGGCTGAATGTGGTCCTTGCGGAAGAACAGGACGAGTATCGAAAACACTTCCAAGACAAGAGTGCCAGAGGAGGCCGACTGCAGGCCAAACGGGACCTTTAATTTGATTCATTGCTGGCAGTGGTGATGGGCTCTGGCCGTCATCAAAAAGAAGTGTTCGTCAGCGCTCAGTCCCACGTGCACACACATACATGTACCGCTGTAGCCCGAGGAGTTAGATGCTACGCAGAACACGTGACTGCCTGTGGTTCTTGTGGCTTTAATGTGGTTGAAAACATTTGGGTGTAAGGTAATCAGTTATTTTTGAGAGCAGTTTTCACAGTTTGATGAAGTTTTTAACAAAAAATAGATTTAAATCAAGAGAAAATATGGCGGTGGGCTTCAGCTAATAAAATATCCCCTTACAATTAAAAAAACATTACAACATATTTGACCCCACACCAAAGTGCTCCCATAGAAAATATTTATGAAGTGTTTGACGTTTCGAGCACAAAGATCAGACTGCCTCCTGACTTCTTCTACGAGCAGTCTGAGTGTGAGTCGCCTACGTCACACACTCAACAAATATTTTAATACGGGAGCAGTTTGATGGGCGGATCTTTAATTTTTTGTGTAAGTTGTTATTTTGATCCAGCACCCATGCCAATGGGTTTGGATGTGCGTGTTCTTTTTTCACCATGTATAACACACTTGACCACGCCAACCCAACAAAATGCTCTGTAGTGTACACTGTCGACTAAATTCACTTAGATTTCAAGACGTTTCTTTAAGGTTTTACTTTTCAGAGAATGCTTATCACACTGGGTCGGCACTCGAGGACATTAGCTCCAGCAGCATCTAAATCACTAAAATGCTATAGATCAGTGGTTCCTGAAGTCAGGGTCAGGACACTTCCACCCCCTCCCCCCTCACAAGGTGCCTTTCAGAAACCAAATAAATTTGTTAAATAATTTGAAATCATATCTTTAATCCATTATTGTATAAATTCTGCTTATATTCTTCCTTAAATTACTTTAAAATAACATAACTGTCTGTTGTTCTTTTGTGTTGCATTGATGCTTATGTTTGCATTGGCCTAATAGTGTGTGTGTGTGTGTGTGTGTGTGTGTGTGTGTGTGTGTGTGTGTAATTTTGAGTCCTGAGATGAAAAGTTTTGGAGCCCCTGTCTTAAGATGCGTACACACCAAATGCGAACTTAATTTGTGGCGAAATGAAATTACATACAATGATGCAAAATCACGTCTGGCGCTGCAATGGACCCTGACACACGAGGTACGCGATTTTTGCATCCATTGCATCTTCGCGCAAGTTAAAAGTATTCAGCTTCAGCAATTTGATCACGTGATGATAATCGTGCAGTCATGGAACCCGATTATTTTTTCAGCTTTGGTGAGTACACAGCTTTACAGTAACACTGACACACTTGGCACGCTATTGAAATTTGTGTCTGAAAATCTGGGGTTACATTCACTCAACACATTTTTTCACATTCACTCAATGAACATAATTTATTTTTCTGACTTAGCTTTTGTGATTTAACGTGAAAAAAAAACTGTTAATACTACAAATGACTTGGATTCTGCATGTTTTTTGTATTTGCTGAGCGACTAACAACAGATTTGCAGAC
>JAQLOL010000007.1:24489322-24499323 GCA_029783665.1 Naso thynnoides | reverse complement strand
TATACGCCTGATTCTTCCTGCATTTCAGATGGAGAAAAAACCTATTAGACAATTTACTTTAACTTTCATTTTAAAAGACAAACAGGTAAAAAGCACCTTGCCCTGATCCATTACTATATTAGCACAGCTTTCAAATGTTCTCACCATGTGCATTAATGTTCAGAGATGTGAAGCAAAAATAAACTACAACTAGAGACGATTACACTGGTCTGCTTTTGATGTGAAAACCAAAGCTCTATTTTACAATAAAAGCAAAAGTGAGAGCGTCAAATCTCAGTGTCTTCAAAGCTTTTACTGGACTCGATGCCAGCACACTGCCAGTGCAGCGCCAAGGCAGTATTCCTCTGTGGCTGATGGGTGCATTAGAGTTTGGGGATTTTGGCAGCATAAATGCCATGAAAAAGAATATTTGCTTATATCCTGTAATCTAGTCCTCCTTGTCAGTTCCCACCCTCTTCTTTTCTCCCAGCCAGGATAATATACAGTTTAGTGATGATTTTTCACTGTCACCCTTCAGGTTCGCACTCTGTCTGGAAACAGAGCTGCAGAAAGAGGAGTGGAGATTCTACATGGCAACAGAAAGTCACATTGTTCATCCATTCATAATAATTAAAGCATTCTTGACGTCAAACTTAAGAAAAACTTGAGTCTGGATGAATGCTTTTTTTCTTTTTGAGAATTGTTAATGTATAAGCTCAAATATAATATATATATTATATAATATGATAAAAAGGCCCAAAGTTACAATATCTGAACTTCTATAATTCACAACTGGATTTTTTTAACAGCATATTCATTTTCAGTCCATATTGGTTAGTGTTTAACCTTCTAAAAACATTTTCATTGTGTTCACAACTGTCACTCAGATTTTCTACCAACGGGGGAACGGCAGGGAAGCACCTGTCAGCAACGTTGTCATGGATATGGCAGAGTAATATTTTAAGTGATGAGTGAAGCATGCTGTCATGCTGATTTAAGTACATTCTGAATGTCCTGTTGGCCCATCAGATTGCTTTGTCTGAACTACTTGTTGTGCAATCAATGAAAAACAACAGAAGGATAAAAACAAATGTGTCTGTGTGTGTGTGCACATGACAAGGGGCTAGGCTACATTACACCACGGCAAAGACTACTGGGGGGCTTGATTCATCAGACTAGCCTCCAATCTGTCTTGAAATCACGAAGAGATGATGATGTTTTGGCTTTGTCGATGTTTCGTAAGTGACTGAGAATGATAACTTTTGTTCCTCTCTGAGTAAGAGGCTCTGGGTCAGACTGAGCTCAAAGACTCTCTTTAGGTTTTTAACTGACCTATTGCTAGAAGCTAACTTAAACACCAAAAAAACATGGTTTCAGGTTAGTTCTTTAAGTCCCTACTTAAAGATGCAGAAGATAAAGTCATAGTAACAGTAAAGTTGTAGAGATAACTGCTAACTCATAACATAGCTCTACCTCATCCTACAGTAAATGAAATCTGTTTTTATTTTAGGATGGAGCAACTTAGATTTTCAATAACTAGTCAATGACCCTTTGCATGCCTTAGACTCTGCCCACAGCTGTCAAGGGAGACACAGCCTATGTGCAAGTATGCTAATAAGCGATGCTAGACCTTATTAGCGAGGGAAGCTTCCTAGTCAACAGAGTGTTGGTAGAACACAGTGCACACTGCCTTCTATGTTGTTTAGGGCCAAGTACCATAACTTTAGTTTTATCTGAGTTTAAGAGTAGAAAATTGTGGGTCATCCAGGTTTTTAATGTCCTTAAGACATGCTTGAAGTTCAGCTAACTGATTGGTTTCATCTGGTTTTATTGATAGATATAATTGACTATCATCTGCGTAACAGTGAAGGTTAACAGTTTTATAGTCAAATTGCCTTAGAGAAGCATATACAATGTAAATAGTTTATGTTTATAGACCCCAGGAAGACTAGCTGGTCGTCTAGGCGTCAGCCAATGGGGATCCTTTTTTAATAAACAATAATAGACCCTAAACAATAGTACTGACCCAAGCATTGAGCCTTGTGGAACTCTTACTGACTGGCTGACTTTAGTATGTGCAGAGGATTCTTTATGTACATGTACAAACTGAAAGGGTTTTAATAAGTAGGACTTAATGCAAAATAAAAATTGTGTTAAAATGTTTTGGTCATTGTGTCAAACGCGGCTATGAGATGTAACACGTCAAGAACAGAGACAAGTCCTTTTTCTGAGCATTAATTTCATCAGTGCTGTCTGTGCTATGGTACGTCTAAAGCCATTGAAACTTTTCAGTCATTGTGCAGAAAATCACCTGACTGATTGGCAACTGTTTTCTCAAGAATCTTAGAGAAAAAGGGGAGGTTAGATATAGGATATAGGTTTATTGTTGGCTAAAACCTCAGGATAAAGGCCAATTTATCCTTTGTCACTCAACACATTTGGTAAATGTCTTAACAAAAATTACATAGTTTTAACGAAAAAATGCGTCACTCGGCACATAAATTTCATGTTGCGGACATAGTCATATTTTGTTGGGTACTGTGATTGGGTAGTGTTATTGTCACATGGGTAGAAAATATGGTAACCGTGGAAATGACTGAAACCTTATCAGAGTGTATTGAGCAATGAAACGCAAGTTGGCCTTAAGGAGTTGGCCTTTTAAGAAAAGGTTTAATTACAGCTACTTTAAAAGACTGATGTACATATCCTGCTGACAAAGAAAGATATATCTATTAGCAAAGTGCTGATGAAGGGTGACAATTTCTTAAGCAGCTTAGTCGGAATGTGCTGGTAGTGAAAGGTCAAATTAGGGAGCAATAATCAAACCGTGGATGCAGTCTAAAAAAAGGGTTGTTCACTTAAAAGGCCAAGCCTAATTATACCATATTACGTTTACTAGGTGAACATTAAGGGTTGAATCTGAGCGGTGACCCTCAAGACCTACTACCAAACCAGTACGCATTGTACAAATAGTCTCAGACTCAGAAATAGATAACAAACTGATCAAGGCTCATCAAGCGTCTTTTAATTGATAAAATTCAGCTTACTGGTTTTACAGGGTGGCAGAAAACTAACACAAACAAGTCCAACAGTGTGGGACTCAATGTGCACAATATTTCAGCAGCAAGAAACAGGACTCATCTCTTAACTTTACAACAAAACAATCAAAGAATACAATCAAACTTAAATAGTAATAAGGCGTTTCCATGCCACTATTAACTATCTTTGCCATCAATAAATCACTAAAAGCTTCCTTGGGATTAGAGGTCTTCAGGTATTAGTCGACCTTCCAAATACCTGAGGCTATGACCCAGACCCGGTCGGGTCTAAGGTCCCGTCATATCAAGTGACTGCAGGACCGGTTTGAGGTCAGTACCGTTTGCTGCAGGTCTTGGATTTCTGTCATTATAATGTCATTTTTTCCCTTTTTGAGAAGCACTAGGATATTACAATTTTCAGTTAGAAATGTCACTTTCAAAGGTGTTATGGGATATTATCTGTCAACAACAGCAGGTGACAAGTGGAAAATATGCTTCAATCATGCCGTTTTAAGAAGAAAAACAGACAATATTGTGGATTAATTTATTACCAAATACTTACTTTCTGTGCTTTGGGTCATTGGATGAAGGATTATGTATCACATCACTAAGGCAGAAGCGAGTGAGAAGCCTGCATTAAGTAAGACAAGTTTTGTTTTGACAGCTTGTAACAGCAATTAACAAACAACTTTGAAGTCGGTACCATTTGTGTCTCTGTATACTGGGGCCAAACAGGGTCGGGTCCGGCATTTCTCGGTTCCGCTTGGATTCGGATCTCAACTTTCTTATATAAGACAAGTCCAGTTTGGCTCTTGGTACTATCTTTCTTGGTCTTTTCGGGTTTGGGTATGACCTCTTGGACCCTTGAAGACGTCTACTCGGGATACCTGAAGGTAGCAATCAGAGTGTGTATGGGTTAATTGACTGTGGTTAAATAACTGATTTATAGAATTGTTGCTTGGGCTAATTACGCTGAACAAAAAGGGCAAAGTCTGATCAGAATATTACACTTCTTTCAAACAACTTAACATCACATGAAAAAGCAAATGGGTGTGCTGATTTTATATCTGTTGGTTGTTACATGCCGGTATCTTGATGACTGCTCTCAAACAGGGGCATTGCATTTGGTAAATACACCATTTAACCTTTCATACCATGCCGCAGGTCTTGATGGAATAAATTCATGTATCAATTGATAAGAGTTCAAAAATATGTTAAGCACACCAGATACTAGTGGGATTGGGCTCCAAAACATCCCAATAAGTTTAGTAACAATAAGTAATAATAGGTTTTACAGCATCATCGTACCACAGTGCTCACCTTAAAAACATATGTGTCAGTTCACCCCACTACACCTGCAAACAGAGTGAAAAGCAGCAGTGCTCATTACTCAGACTGGAGCAGTGGTTTAATGTTGTCCCTTACGAGGAGTGTATAGGTGCAGGTTAATCTCTTTCACCACACAGAAAACAGCAAACATACAAACACCCTCGCTCCACGCCCTTCCAGTCTTATCAACAATCTAAGATTTCACTTACATTCTAATTGAATACTACCTATCATCACAGTCTGGCTTTATCTGTTATGATATATTCTCACAGGCTGAGAGAGAAAGTGAGAGAGAGGGGGAGAGGACCGAGGTGAACCTATTTGTGTTTATGGCTTTGCAGGAAAAGAGATAAATGACCTTCCGTTTTTATTTGGTTTTAATGAAGTAGGGACCAAGGGACTCCATAGCATCCCTTCCTCTCTCCCCGCCTGTCCTCTTCCTCCCCCTCCACTCACCCACCTCCTTTTCCTTGTTTGTGACCTAGATGCAGGACCGTTGACAAAGGACACAGGTTGGAAAAGAAACTCACCTCTTGCAAGGTTTGAAGTGTGAAGTGGAGTGGATGAGGCGTCAGGCGGAAACTTGTTAACCCGTGCAGTCTCACAAGCTAAGAGGAGGTCCCCTGGGTGGGGGGCTGGGGAGGTCAGGGGAGGGGGAGTTGGGCTAAGTCCGGAAAAAACATTATATTTGGCCACCGCATGTTTGCTGTACCAAATGGCCATGCTGGCTCACTGTTAATTGGTCACTCGGGCCCATATTAAGGCCACAGCTCAAAAGGCAACAGGGGAGAAAAACAAGGGGAACACACTCATATGCACACACACACACGCACGCACTCGCGCTCCTCCCACCTCTTCAGGCTTTTCATGGGACTTCATTAAGAGTGTGTTGAAGTACTTTCTTTGGGAGATGGGACATGGACTACATACATGCAGAAATGTACAAACACACAAGCATAAATGTGTCTTTAGTGAGAATGGTTATACTCTGCCCCCTCTCACTCTCTCTCTCTCTCTCTCTCTCTCTCTCTCTCTGTCTGTCTTATTGGATTTATTGGATAAGCTTCAAATGACATCAGTCTGTTTCTTTAGGGGCTGTAGTGATTACGTGTGCATACAGAAAAAAAAACAAACCCCCACACAGGTATGTCTCTTGGATCCATCCAGGTTTGAAAAGTTTGCTTTTTGAGCTTTGAGCAGTTTTGGTCTGGTACTCACAGAAAGATGTTGTCCGTTTCTGGTCTTGTCATTACGATGCACTAGTGTAAGGAAGTGCTGACTTCTTGAGACTTGAAGAATGGGATTAGATGTTCTAAGGGAGTACCTATGGGGTGCCTCTGGTGGTCCATGTTGTGTATGGTTGCGTGTAGGTGCACGTTTCTCGTTAACTTCTTGTGTCTGTTGACCTTGTGTGCCCTCTTGGGTCATATGAAAAGACTGCAGTGTACAGAAATCCAACTTTCACTAGGGATGTACGAAAATATTGATAATATCGATGTTGACATATGTTCTGCAATATTGCATTCTCAAACACACTGTATTTAATTTTAGTTATTGGTTTACTTGCAGAAATTCTTGGAGGTGGTTCAGTTGTTGTTTTTTTTTTAAAAAAAACACTGCACAAAAAATATTTCTGTAATATTCTGATTGCATGAAGAAGTATACTGTTTTCTTTTTTAAATTCAGATTTTATGGATAATGTGGTCTATTCTGAGGGCAGCACGGTGGCGTAGTGGTTAGGACCTTTCTGTGTGGAGCTTACGTGTTCTCCTCGTGTCTGTGTGGGTTCTCTCTGGGTTCTCTCTGGGTACTTCGGCTTCCTCCCACAGTCCAAGGTTATGTGCCATGCAGCTTAATTGGTGACTCTAAATTGCTCATAAGTGTAAATGTGAGCGTGAATGGTTGTTTGTCTCTATATGTCAAACCCTGCTATGAACTGGCGACTTGTCCATGGCGTACAGCCACCCTCACCCAGTGTTGGCTGGGATTGGTTCCAGCCCTCCCCGTAACTCTGCAAAAGGATAACTGGTTGTGAAAATGAAAGAATTAATGTGGTATGATCTTTACACTATGAAAGTTTTCCTGCAATTACATTGAAAAAAGAAATGCAATACATCGCCTTGCTTACAATATTGCAATATATTGTATCGTAACCCCTGAATCTTGACACGTATTGTATCGCCAGATTCTTGCCAATACAGAATTTACCTAACTTACACCAGTAACTACATTTAATCTCGGACCACTTCTTACAACACAGCATGTCAGTGGTGAGGACCCTCCTATAAGAGCACAGTACTGCACTCTGAGTCGACAGATACAAGAAGTGGATGAGAATCCCACCCTGACCCTCAGGATGACACTAATACCAAATACCAATTCAGGTGACAGGGGCCTGATGTTATCTACTTTTTATAATTACTGTCATTTATCTGTGCTTATTTGGCACACTGACAATTTTTTTTAAACACCACTGCAATGGATATGAAATGAAAAAATCAAGATGTGACTTGAGCTTTAATTTAAGGGGTTTCAGGAAAATAGTGCATTTGGAATGACGGCCATTTTATTCAGAGTACCTCCATTATCAGGGGCTCAAATGTATTTGGACAATTGACCGACAAGCACTTTCACGGCCAAGTGTGGTCTGTTCCCTCATTACTTCAAGACAAACGAAGCAGATAGAAGGTCTAGAGTTGATTTCAAGCGTTGAATTGGCATTTGGCAGCTGTTTGATTGGAGCTACTAATATTAAGTCCACCAACATCAAAAGACGAAGAAGACCATGGAAGATGACTGAAGTGTATGATCGCGTGATCCTTTCTTTGGTTTAGAAAAAATCCTTTACAACGTCTAGACAAGTCAAGAATACTCGAGAGGCGATTGGCGTTCAAGGGCAAACTACTAACATTCACTGACATGAAGGCCAGATTAGAGTTTAGCAGAGTCCCCAGTTCTGGAATCAGATTCTTTGGATAAGTGAAACCAAGATAGACTTGTATCCAAATGATTAGAGGAGAAAAGTGAGAAGAAGAAAAGGAACATGATCCAAATCAAACCACATCATCCGTCAAACATAGTGGAGGCAGCATTACAGCACGAGCATGTAAGGCTGTCAGTGGAACAAGTTCACTGGAGTTTAGGGATAATGTGACGGCTGGCAGAAGAAGCAGGATAAATTCTGAAATGTCTTGGACTTTCTGCTCACATTCAGCCAAATGCTGCAAACGTGATGGGATGGTGCTTCACAGTGCAGATGGATAATGACCCAAAGCATTCTGGGAAAGCAACCCAAGAGTTTCTGAATGTAAATTAATGAAATATTCTTCAATGGCCGAGTCCGTCACCTGATCTCAGACTAATAGAGTAGAGGCAAAAACACAAACAAGCAGCAAATGAAGGCAGCTGCAGTAAAGGCCTGGTGAAGCATCTCCAAGGTGGAAACTCCAGATTGCCTCCAAGTATTAAAAACTACTGTTATATTTCTAATTATGTTAGTTTGTCAAATTACTTTTGAGCCCCTGATAATGGAGGTACTCTGCATAAAATGGCTGTAATTACTAAAAGGTTAATGCCATATTTTTGTGCAACCCCTTAAATTAAAGCTAAGAGTCTACACTTCAGTTACATCTTAATTGTTTTATTCTTAATTCAAATCCATTATGGTCTCATATAGAGGAACAATGATAAAAAAATGTCATTGATGTCATGACATGTCGTCCAAATAATGACATACCTAACTATTAATTATTTTGTGTGGGGAGCTCATGGCGCTCCAATAAAAAAAAAAAAAGAAGAAAAAAAAAAACCTTTGGTGCAGTTACGTAACACCTTAGATTTAAGTGTGCAACATTTGTCCTAGGTCACCTCTGTGTCACTCTGCCAACTGTTAAACAACAACTGTGAAAGAAAAAAAACCCCAAAAGCATTAAATGCTCTGCGGTCCTACTTTGAATCTCTGCTAAGCAAGACCTCTTCACATCTGTGCGTCAAGCTAAATCACTCCCTCTGCAACTACCAGGGGGACAAGTGAGCAACATGCCATAAATCCAATTTATTACACATTAAGCACTAACCCTGGAACATGTGTTGTGAAACCTGGCCTCGCACCATGCTTCTCAGTTCCCAATTAAAAGCACATTATGGTGCTGGTCCATGGGTCTTGGTCAGACAGTCAGAGAGCTGCTGTGCCAGCACTTCCTCCAGGCGTGGCTGCAGGCCTCTCTTTAAGGAGATGTGTTTGCCGACGGCTAACAAGGGACATAAAGTGTCATGGTTGTCTGTATCAATCCGACTCTGTCTGTGAGGCTGGGACACAACTGAAGAATTTATAAATCCTAACCTTTTTTTTTTTTTTTTTCCCCAAAATGCGAACCATCACAAACGCAGCGGTCGATGATGCTTCATGATTTGACTTCTCATGTGTGAAACTGCCTGCACACAGCGCAGCAGTACAACATGGCTGTGAAAAAGTGCTATTCTGTATTCGATCTTTATGCTGGAAATTCAAAGAATGTAGTTAATAACATAATACTGACAGTTTCTGTTAATATTGGTGTTTATTTAACCTTTTAGTTATCCATAAAAAAAACTGTGTTATTATGATCCCCTCATGAAGATGTTCTCGTTGACATTCCTCCACACTGAAAGATTGTTATACTGATTAAATATCGGACTTTAACAAAGTTGGGTTACTTTGTAGAGACAGAGTCAAGTCTGTTTTTTTTATAGTGCACCAAATCACTACAAGACACGTTACATATACGGTAGGTCTCGACCACATGTTATAATTAAAATGTATTAAGTTTATTAAATCCAGCAATTTAAGGTAATTCCCACGCGATCAAGCACTTGGTGACAATGGCGAGGGCAGCGATCTGACACCACTAGTTAGGTTGAGAGAAAGAAAAAGGGAGAGAAAGGATGGGGTTGGGCAAGAGGAGGAGACAGAGTGTGTGTGTGTGTGTGTGTGTGTGTGTGTGTGTGTGTGTTGGGTGGGGGGGTAACTAGTTACAGCTCTGTGATTTCTCTAAAAAAGTAACTGAAATACTTCAGCCTACTGGATTATTTCAGATTAAAAGTAATCAGTTACTAATGTAAGAAATACTCGGGTTGTTTATTTTACTTTTCACAGTTGACTTTAAATGTTAATACTTTTTAAAAAACATTTCTGTAGCGTCAGATGTTTGATTTCATCTCTTCATTGTCGTCATCGTCACTACTAAGAAAAATAAGATGGTGGAGCAATAAAGCACAACAGATGTTCTGTTGTAACCTTGATTGATTGATTGATTGATTGATTGATTGAACTTTATTTTGAACATGCAAAAAAAACTAAAATAAAATAAAAAATAAAGGATACAATAAATATATAAACATACATAAACATACAACCTATTGGAAAAGGAGTGGGAAGAAGTGTAAACTTATTAAATCCCACCCCTTCTCCATTAGTTGTTAAAAATTTAGCTAATAATCCACCTCCATTCTCTTATAGATTAAAGTTCCTTAAAGGAGAACTCCGGCCATTTTTGACCCTTTCCTCGTTTTCCTGAGGGTCACCCAGTGTTGGGGGTAACAAAAAACGCGACTAAAAATGATGCGACCAAACCGGAGTTATCCCTTGGCTACCGGAGCTTCGGGATAGCTATAACG
>JAQLOL010000007.1:24454496-24464766 GCA_029783665.1 Naso thynnoides | reverse complement strand
AGTCAAGCTCTACCACTTAATCAGCAGGTTAATGCCAGCCTCGGGGGGGTGGGGGAGTGGGGTCAACTATATGGGGATTTCAGCCCATTTACAAAGTGCAAATAGGAAATTACCTTGTGCTCACGTGTCGTTTTCGCCTCTTGTGTCCTCAGAATGCTGTTTAAGATAGCAGGACATGAATGGGGGAAAAGAGGGGGTGGACGACAGAGGGAGTGAGAAATGCTATTATGTCTAAAAGAATTATGCTTCTCTCGCTGTTCCCTGTCGTCCTCTTTCTCCCTCTCTACCCCCATTTTCTCTCTCTGGCTCCCTTGTCCTCTTCCTTCCAACTCCAAGTCTTTCTATCAGTCTCGTTATTCTCCTTCACTCTCCATATTCACCACCAAACTCTTTGTCTTTCCTTCCCTCTGCCTCTTGGTTGTCCTATTCTTTACCCTTTCCCTTTCTGTCTGCCACCTCTATTCTGGGGGAACATGGCATCCCAGAGCCCCTGTGAAAAATAACTGCCGGTATTTGCGTGTGTGTGTCTATGTGCACAGGCACACATGCCTGCTTGTGCTCCAGCAATATGCTCTCACTCAATCAGATTTGCATAAGTAACCTCTCAGCAGGCCTGCTCCACTGGCCAGGTGCGTTGCTGTATTTGCATATAGAACTGTGAGGCTCCCCAGAGTCACTTTAGACTCCAGTGACTGCTGAGTGAGCCCACATGAAATCTGAATTAAAAACCCTCTGCCTGCCCGTCTGACGCCCTCCTCCATCCCAGCTTATCTACATACCTACTTTAACTCCTTCCATCTCCTCCTCACTACATTCATATCAGCCAATCTGCCTGAATTCCCGCCACCTTCTCTATCAACACATAGGCCTACTTCCAAACACTATCTACACACCTTTCCAACATACTTAACTATCCACGCAGCCTCTTTCATTAAAACCTCTTTTCCACGTACAAATTCCAACATGTTATGGCCACCTTTCACTCAGGATGTCTACATGCACAAGTCGAGCTACGGTTTCAGCTCGCTTAGGCCATTGGTTCGGACTCCTGTCCTTGTCTCAGTATACAAGAGAGGAGGAACAGAGGGAGAATCAATCTATTGTCCGATTCTGCTACGGTAGGCGGTGATAAGCCCTGTTCAGCTGGTTGCTGCAAGCCACAAACAAGTTAGCAAGTGGCTAACAAAAACCTTGTCGAACGGTGAAAACATGGACAACTTTTCAGCGCTGTACACTTCATATTTACGCCTTACTTTTGGTACGAATTCGATGAACTCTTCCCCTCTTGCTTACGGGATTTTTGTTTTCGCACTGGCTTTATTTTACAAATTTATGCTGCTGTGGGTCCAGTTGAGGCGTATACATGCGGGAACAATTTCCAATCGCATTGTCTGTGTTTGTTAGCTCCACTTTGAGAACTTCAACTTAGTATAATTTCAGTCAGACTAAAATGTTTCCATGCATTTTAAAAGTCAGATTTTAGCTGGACTAACACAATACATGGATATTCTCTCATGTCATGGAAACGCACTGATTGTTTCCCCCCCTCTTAACCTGTCTCCAAGTGTAACTACCTGCGAAATCACAGCTTTAGCTCTTAAGAGGCTTAAACTGCATATATTCATTTTACCTGGTGGCTGTTTTGACCTTCTAAGCAGCAGCTGACAGCACAATGTTAAGTCATGGTCCATTTACTTGCTTCTTTCAAAGCTTTGGTTCGTATTATGCAAAATGTTGATTTTTGATTGATTGCTAAAATGTGAATTAGGATTTCTCTCCTTGAGAATTGAGATCACGATGCTCTGATTCTCATTTTTCAACAAAAACGTATTGCACATGAGTAACAAAAAAGATGCTGTCTACACAAGGCTTTAAACAGGCTCAGTCTGAAACAGAGTGCTGGACTTAACCTTAAAAGTCTCTAGTCTGGCGGCTGGGATTTTTTGAAGTGGTTCCTTGTCCTTCATTGTTAACTCACACTGGATTTTGCGGTCACGTGGAGGTGGTTACAGAGATTCACAGTGTTACCTTGCAGTGCTGCGAGGATGCCAAAGCATTGCTTGCAGATTATTACTCCTTGTGCATCGATGTCAGGTTTAAACCTGAAAAGATCTGAAAGTGTTGTAAAGTAAATAAGTGAGCACGTGAATGCAGCGTGATCTGAATGCACCGGGACATGTGAGCAAGTTCATTTAGAAATGGGATCGCATGTTTGTATGAATCGAGATCATATTTTTTTTTAATGACTATTTGTGCAGCCGTAGTTGAGCTTGACTTGAAGTTCAATTCGGCTTTCATGCAGTTTAAAGCTCCTAAACAAGCAAGTACGAGGACATCGAGTTAAGAATGTTTGCTCCACCTTTTTCTAGCTTTTCTCGAACAGCAACTTTTTCGTTTCACCTTGGTGGAGGCTCCAAGAGAGCTGAGTTGGGCTGTGAGTGATATGGAAACACTGCAGATTGCTGACTGTCACAGCAACGTGGGTCATCCTGCGCAAACTCAACATTTGTAGCCCACCTACCAGCAACAGCAACCACATTTTTATACTCCCTCAAGCGAGATGAAGAGCCGAGCCAATGCGAAGGTGACGCACACGATTCCTTCAATATGCTCTGTTGTAAGAGCGTAGCTCCTTTGTGTGCATAGTGAGTGCGGGCTTGAGGGAGAGTGAGAGCGAGTGCTGCAGAGCGATGGAAATGTGAGTAGAACAGAGGAGAAAGTTAGTGGTGAGGCTCTTCTTGTTTACACCGTACAGTGTAGGTCACAGTTTGTGAGTGATTTTGTCAGTGATACATTTGCCACTTATACCTCATTACAAATAATCTAGTCTACTAAATGCACGGGTTTAGTGCAGAGGAAATCACACCCAGATGCCAATATCAGCTGCCAGCCTGGAAGAATGAGCACCGCCTGCCTGGCTTTTGACCACAAAGCGCACTGATGACAACAACTGCAACAAGAGGTGGCATTTAGTGACAATCTCTGGCCAAATTTGGCCATATTTTTGTACAAACAAACAAAATACTCAAACAAAACAGCAGTCAATAGTGAAGTACCCATGGTGCCAGCTGAAAAACACAGAAATCTCCGCTTACAGAAACTCATTGGAGCACACTGAAATAAGGTGCACAGGTGAAATGCAGCTAGCCTAACGCGGCACGACAACTTCAATGTTAACGTTAACGTCGCAGCATTAATCGATACCAACTACGTTTTTGGTGAAAAGATAATGAACAGTTATCATCCAACATCCAGTCCTACTTTCACAAAAAAACGTGCATGGGTTGTTGGATGTGTAGTACTTGGTAATATCAGTTTTCACAGTAGTTATCTTGTCAAATATCATGACATTTATTGTACCCCCACTGCTGTCTAATATGTTAACACGCAAATTAACAGTAGCTGTGAGAGAGAATACATCCCAAAGCCCAATACACAATCCAAATGTAGCCTGCACATGCTGGTAAGTATTAAAATGAAAAGTAACTTGTACTTTGAGTAACTTATTAACCAGGTACTTTTTTTTTAACTTTTACTTGACTAGGTTTCTGAAATGGTAATTTTTACTTTTAATTGAGGAATTTTTTTTATGTAAGTATTGATTTTCATTACTCTACCAAACACTACTCTAACTGCCCTCTGGCCTAAAAAAAGCTAATTTTGTTTCAGTGAAGTTGCATCTGACCTCAGGAATCCTGCATCACTTAATCAAATTGCAAACATACCATAGTGTGGGAAATTTTGCATTTTGGTATTTTCTATTTAGATTGACCATAATATATATGATACAGCACAAAGCTAAAAAAAATACTCCAAGATAATGTTACATCCGGAGCATCTGTCAATGGGGACGACAAAATTATCTTTAGCCCTCGATAAACACGGGACCATTTTACACATGCAAGACAACAGTTGCAACACAGTATGTCTCGCCTCCTTTGTCCAATGGAAATGCCAAGAAAACGATATTGAAATGAATGCTCAGCACTTCTCGCACATCATGACAGCACCACAGAAAGAAAAAATAGGTTCATTGGATCTCAGTCGTCTCCCATTTCTCGGGGATAAAAGTTGTAGAACGATTCATTTTAATATACGGAGAGCCCACAGTTTGCTTTATGTCAATTAAGAATGCATAATTTACCCGACTGAGCTTGACCTCGACTTAAGGGTGTCCTCAACTAAGGACTATTTTGTGAAAATCGACTAGGTGTACTCTTTTACATTTGTTACTTCACTTTTTTCATGTTAATATGCATAGGAATTTATTCAAAGACCCCTAAAGAAAAAAAAAGTGATGCCACAAGGGAATACAAATAGCTAAGCAATATCCCTTTTCCATGAACAGCGGAAATTGTTCAGTGACCCCGTGACGTCCCGCTCATTTGAATGTGTGTGTTGTCCCTGTCTCTAGCCTAATCAGAACAGATTGAGTCATGGACAAAACACAAAAAGGGTGGTTCGATAAAATGAAAGGCATTTGTTCTGGTCCTCAAATGCACATTCAACAAACTCTGCCTGCCAACTAGAAAAGGAAAGACACAAAAAGAAATGTCTCTGAAGTAACAGAGGCAGAAAAAAAAGAGCAAGTGATTCGACAGCAGGGATTGTGGTTTGGAGATACTATATTTTATGCCGAGGTCAGACTACAAGATATTTTTGTCTGTGAAAATGTTCAGTTTTAGGCGATTAAAGGTTTAGAAATTCTTGCTGTGTCGTGGTTGAGAGACGTGACAGACCACACGTTTCTCCCTGATCACTGGCAAGGAAGCGCTCGCCACCGACTATAAGCTGTCATGGGAGTTAAACAGAAAATCAAACATGCGAGTCTTTCTGTCGTGAGGTTGTGAGGCGTCCTAGATGTTGGTTGTTGTCCATTATGACACATCGACTGTTGCTTCCGATGCTTATTGGTCGTTTCCGAGCCTACCTGACGCCCAGCGTCTTCCCGGTCGGGCTATTTTTGGCCTGATTTTGTGTACCCCGACATTACACAACCTTAACTGAACCTACTTCCCGTACTGTTACAGGCACTTCCTTGGCATCTATTGTTTATCCCCGACCTCTCCTCTTCCTTTTTTTTGTTTGTCCTCTTTGGTTTATCTCAATCTGTCACTATAGCAAAGCCATTCTGGGAATTTTTGAAGTAAACTGATGGTAGTGGGTCAGTCAGACTGATGTAGGCACAAGAGAGGACACTTGTTCTATACAGAGAGGGCAGTGTTAGTCACTTGGCTAAAATATAACAACATAAAAAAAAGGTGAAGGCAGACAGAAGCGCAAGGTCTTCGCCTCTCATGTATAGAAATTGGAAATGTCTGACCAGCCGGGTGTTGCTTATCTCAGAGGTTAGATAGCATCACGAAACAGGCCTGTAATGGCCACATGCTCCACTTGATAATCCCCCTCTCCCTCGCCCTGCCGCTGTCCGTCCAGAGATACGAGGCCCCCGGTCAAATGGCTTAGCGGCTTGGAGAGCAGGGGAGCATTACCGATACAAAAGAAATGCATTTGGACTCTTCCAGTGCTCCGGCGGACTGGGTTAACATAATAGCTTCCCCTCCCTGGCTCTTGCCTTGTTTTTGATTGATACTTTTCAATTACAGTCCACTCCCGTCCAAGCCGGCCTCGCCGTGCACCCCCCCTTCCTTTCTGAAACATTCAAAATGCTATTTTTCCCACTCTGTGATAACTTCAAACATTTAGGGGGTACAAGAGCACTGGTAACCCTGTTTAGCCGGCGCAGTAAATTGGTTCCATGTTCAACATAATAGCGCTGACAGGCTTTTGCTAGGGAAATCAGTCCGGCAAAGGGACATGCCAATGATAAGACATACAGCTTTGAAATTCTATTTCTCCGTATCAGAATTAAATCTGGACTTTATATTTCTTTTTGCCTGAGCACAGGCTCTCTCTGGTCGCTTCCTGGCCTGTACTATTTGATCATAGGGTGACAACTAATACTTAACCGTGAGATCCTTTGCCCCTTCCATTTTCTGGGACTTTGGACCCTTTTTTTTCCCCTTTTGCCTTGTTATTTTTCTTCTTTTTTTTTCCCATATTGGCTGTCAAAATCTCAGATGATTTGTCCCCCTTGGAATGTAATGCATCAGAACATACTCTGTCCTTCTGCAGCATTTTAAGATACTGCTACACACCTTAGGGCTTTAGGAGCACAGCATTCACATGGCCAGTGTAATTTACAGTTACGCTGAAAAGCATTGAAATGTGTATCGTTTGAATTAGCACCTTCACAATGAAAGAAACCACTCTGTAAAATGAATGTCAGGTACAGCATCACACAGGACTTTAGCTTAATGCTCTTTTAAACCTTTCTCATCTATATCAGCTACATGCAAATGAGCCCCATCTTGTGCCATGAATCTCTGTGTAAACATATTCGTAAGCAGCAGCAGTAATCATTAGCAGGAGGAATGCTTTCCAGCGGTATCTGGGCTGATCTGATATCCGTGTGGCTCCCAGTGACAGCGCCAGGCCCTGCAGATAATTAATCTATTTAGCTGAGGGGGTGGAAAGCCACCCATCGCTAGGTCAGATAAGTTTGTGGATTTACACATTTTAAAGTCATCCAGTCCCTCAATGGCACCAAACTGTGCGATATTCTAATGCCATTAATTACTATTTCCGACTGGATGGTCTCGTCTGTGTCTAGACCAGCTGTTTCATCAAGCCTGTGTGTGTTGGAACCAGTAATGTTTGTGTGTTAGTAAAATTCCCCCTCCCAGCGCACCGCAGCGCACCGCACACGCATCCTTTCGTCACGGGGTCACATTTTAAAAGCCTCGTGCTGTAATTTAGCCCACAATCACGCCGCTGCATTTGAAGATGTGTGATAAATTTTGTGTTATTGTATCTTATTTTGTACAAGGATATTTGGCAAACACATTCCCACATTAAGAACGGGAGTCGACACAACATCAACTGTATTAATAGATTTTGACATTTTTAAGATAAAAATGTATTTCTTACACACAGAACTTTATCAAATTGGTGTTTATAATTTATAAAAGCTCGTTTCCACCAACACAAAACTGATTCAGTTCCAGTTCACGCACCCAATTTTGAACCGTTCTGAGCATTTCACCAAAATTTAACTGGTTCAGAACCCAGAAATTTGGTTCCCAGCTGGAACCTAAAACTAACAGCTTTGACTTTGGAACCAAAGTGGGTGTGTCAAGTTCTACAGCTCCCTGTGTGAAGACGTATTCCTGTCATTTTGCTCAAAACTGGTGGAAACGCAGACTGGTTCACTAGAAAGCACCAAGAACCAATTTAAGCACCAGAGCTGGTTTGGTAGTGAAACACCCATCGTGACATTTTGCTGCAGCTGTAAATGATTTTCATTACAATGACTCAGATCCATCAGGTGGACACAACCATGAGTTCGAATGGGTGTTAATGGGAAAAGGCAACCGCATTGTTTCTCAATAGTTTATATCAGAAATGTTCAAAACTATAAAAACAGAGCCTTGATTCCAAAGTACAAGTTTCATCATTAGTCCCTGATTTAAACAGGTAGTCTCATAAGAATAAGTTCTCTGTGTACAGTACGAGCTCAGCACATACACTTGAGCAGAGAGGACCAAAGTACAGCTTCTTACGTTTGTAATAAAAATAATAACAATAAAAATGAATGAATAAATAAACCGGATACTACATATGATGTGGAGTCTGTGCAAAGCTATGAAGTCTAGCGGCGCATGAGATCTTTCACAGGACCCGGGCAAATCTTTGCTCTGGCATTTTGGACTACTTGTAAACAATTCAGGGTTGTCTGAGTGAGACAGTGAAAAAGACGTTACTATAGTCTAGAGAGGATGAACAAAAACGTGTGTATTCATCTTCATCTCGGTTTGAGACAAAATGAGCCAAACTCCAGTGGTAATATTTCTTAAAAACTGACATATGAAGCGTTAAAGTTATGAAAATGACTAAATGTTCGGTAGCCTAGTTGTGATGAGGTCTGAAGTTAAAGATTAAAAAAGTTAAAAAGATATTACTACACAACATTTTTACATCACTCTTAGGAACTGTACATTTTTTTACTTTTAAGGTTCTCTATGATGCAGGAAAAGTTAAGGGTGCATAAGGGTTAAAAAAAATAATAAAACACTTTGACAAATTATGTGGCTCATGTACGGAGTGATGTTTGTTTACAGTATTAATATTGTTTACAGTATGATCACAGCGTATGTCTATTTATATAGTGGTATCAGCTTTGGTGTCTCCTATAGATGTCAGTGGGACACAGGCATCTCCAGTATCTCCAGTCTAGGATTTACACATTCCGAGCATGCATTGGGAGCAGGGGGGCAAAAAGAGACATAGAGACAGAAAAAGACGGAGGGAGGGGGGCTGAGGTGACTCCGGGTTCCCTGCTCTGACATTGTGAGTGTCAGACTCCGATCACTTTAATCAAAGTGGGGATATGCATGATAAAACGGATAAGGGACTTTAATCAAAAAAATTCGCTGGTCTGGAAACGTGACACACTCCGACAAGCACGCCTCATCCTGCCCCACACCCCTGATGACCCCCATCTCCCCAACCCCCAGTGTCACCGCCACCGCCGCCCTAGTCTGAGCTCACCATGAATATGCATCCATCAACTGAGAGTTAGGTACCACATTAAAATGGACTAGTGTTTCTTCAGCTGAGGTGGGAATAAATAACATCCAAACATGCATCGCGTACTCGTGACCCCTTCCACACGCACACACGCATGCTGCATGCGCGCTGCACGGCTGTAATTGTACACATTTAAAATACAAACTATTAAAAGAGAAAAAGGTCTGCCGGCTCCTTCCTTCAGGATTGATTTGTAGCAGCTGCAGCTCCTTCACATTCCTTCACACACTGCCTCTTTATCACATGTTAATGGGATTCATGTTCAGAGTCGTAGGTTCAGCGTAGTAGACGTGGCTGTTGTGTGCTGCGCACTGGTTGATGATAAATTACAAATGTTGAATTGACAAGCCGACACCTGCCCTGACATGAAATATAAATACACTCACTTTGGATAAGTTCATACACTCAAATGAAACCATTAATTACACTTCGGAGAAACGATAGAAAACAGTTGATGTACATTTATGGGCACGCGGTGCTGCAACTGTCAGACCAAATCAAGTCGAATCTGCGCGTTTCCAATAGCCTCACCTTTCGCAACAAGAGATAATGGGCTCTATTTTTGTCAGCCTGGGCTCAGCGCAGGGATTAACATTTAATCCGAGTCATTTATTGAGCAAAAAATTTCTGGTATTTTCTGATCACAGCATCTAAAATTTGAAGAGTTATTTTATGGTGGGGTTGGACTCTTCGTTAGACAAATCAAAATCCATGTCTTGTGATTTTGGATGTGATTTTGAAGGATAAAAATTAGTGCTGTCAATAACGCAAATTTATTTTAATGCCATTTTCTTTTTTTAAGTGTGCAATTAAGGCACATGTCCTGGCAGTCGGCCTGCCCCGTAGTTTGGGAAAGCAGGAAGCGATGCAGCCACCATCATAGACACAAACACAAGATACACAACTTAAGACAAGAAAACTACAGTGAAGGAGTGAGTATATATTCTGAACAGTATTTGTCGTAGTCTGTATTATACTGGGACACTATTTTAAGGTCACCAGTGAGTCTTGGTGGTGACGGCGGCTTGAACTGCTCCATGTTCGCGCTGATTGGTTGCAGTCAGCTGTTAGCTTCCAGGCTAGCTCCGTTAGCACACAGGAATAACGATGTAACTGTGTTTTCTGACACCATGTTGTAGTCTGTATTATACTGGGACGATTTCACAGTGTGGTCGGACTCCTGAATGCAGGGTGAGTGTTTAATATGACATTTACAACCAACAGCCAATAAGGGGGGTCTGCATCCTTCGAAGGACGCATTTGAAGGCCAGTTACGTCACAACACTGAGCGAAGGCCTGTCCTCATTCATCCAAACTCAAAGGATCCTTCAAATTCGCCCTTCGAATGCGTCCTCCTTTTCAGCCGTTGGGAGCCGCTACTGAGGATGCATCGCTACTATGCTTCGCGGGCTCCCGTATCCCAAGATGCTTTGTGTGCTGCTGCTGCTGCTCAGTCAAAAAAAGTGAACTGAATGGGGACGGCGGCATCTAGTGGGGATTCAACATATAAATGTAAGTATTCAGATTTAACATTTAAAATATTCGTTTTTTACTCATTTGAACATCCAACGCCATATATGTTAAACCAAAACCCCAGAATTCAGTTAAAATATGTGACTAT
>JAQLOL010000007.1:24415916-24430346 GCA_029783665.1 Naso thynnoides | reverse complement strand
TCTTGGATTTGACCTCTCCCGGGCCTCGGAGGTCAAATCTGACTTCCCTCCACATCTGAAAATAAACCTCATGGTATAAACTAACTATGGTAGAAGTTTCATGTTTCTTTCAAAAAGTGCACAATTTCCCTTGATTTGAGGGCTTAACCGCTGTACCAGAAGACAAAGTGAGATTTTTCAGGACTCCATTGGTCATTTTAACATTTTGTTAAGATTCGAGGTAACACTTACAATAACTACAAACTACCAAGCATTAGTTAATTATTAGTTCATATATTATTCGTCATTTATAATGTGTTGTTCCTACTTTATTACATGTTAGTATGAAATTAATAAACACTAAACAATGCTTTAAAAAACAGTTTGGCCGGACGTGAGGTGGCTCAGGTGGTAGAGCACACATCCCATATACAGAGGCTGTTTCCTCACTCTAGTGGCCGCAGGTTTGATTCCACCTGTGGCCCTTTGCTGTGTGTCATTCCCCCTCTCTCTCCCCTTTTTCCTGTCTACTCTTCAACTGTGCTATTGAGAAATAAAGGTACAAAACCCCCCCAAATTTTTTTTAAAGAAAATAGGTTGGCCCAGAATGTGGACAAAGTTTAGCTCACATCTCACATCTGTATTATAGTGTTGAGGAGTAACCAGTTACACAAAATGAAATTACATAATTTATTTATAAAAAAATTTAATTGTAATAAATTGCAGTTAGTGAGAAAAAAATGTGGAATTAAAGTGCAGTTACTTTTGAAGATGTGAATTATTACAAAGGGGATTACATTTGATTCAGATTCAGATTCAGACAACTTTATTGATCCCTAAAAGGGCAATTCTTCTGCAGTTCACCAGAGCACTATCACACAGACAACACACAGCGTGTCATATGACAAAACAACACACAGATTAAGAAAAACAAACAGGGGTTGGTAAGGTCATAAATAATAATAATAAATAGGCAAACATTGAGAACAAATTGTTACATGATATCATGTACAATGCTCAGTCAAGAAAGAAAAAAGAAAGAAAAAAAAAAGTCATTTCAAATGACTGCTATTTGCGTTCAGCAGCCTGATAGCAGACAGAATAAAAGATTTGGAGTATCTGTTAGTCCTCCTCAAAGGTGCATGGTACCAGCGGCCTGAAGGCATCACTGTGAACTGACCGGACAACACATGATCAGGTTGGCTGAGAATACAATTTGCTTTCTTTAGCACCTGATTCTCCCAGAGGGAACACAAGTCTCTTTGCTTGACCCCAATAATTTTAGAGCAAACTTTGACAATACTATTCAGGCTGTTTTTGTCCTTGATAGACAATCCGTTGAACCAGCAAAAGGAGGAAAAAGTCAACAGGTTTTCAATAAATGAGCAATAAAAATGACTTAAAATCCTCACACTGACATTAAAAGAGTTCAGTTTCGTCATCAGGTGGATTAAGAGCCTCCAGGTGTTGTAGGTCGAATCAACGTACAGGTGTTGGAATTTCTCTGTGTATTTTTCTTTGAAATTGCTGCCAGATTCCAAAAACAGGGAGACGGCCTCTTTTGTCTACTTACATTCCATTTACAATATCATTAAAAATATTACCTATTAACGTTGCACTGTCACCTGTTATTTTTAGCTGATTTTCAAGACAAATGAGACGGAGAGGTGAGCTCAAGCTGAGCCCGTTTACTTCCACTTCAAAAAGAACAACTTACAGCACAAGCAGAACAGGCTAACCGCTAACAGTACCACCAGCTCGCTAAAACCACTTTCCACAACACCCTGCTCCCCACCCTGAGCCCCCGTCTTAAAGGAACCGCAGTCTCAGGTAAATGTCTGTCCACTGTGGATCACCACGGAAGGAAATAGACTTATACTGTGCATTGTGTCAATAAAACATTCATGTTTTTTTGAACTTAGCAAATCTAAATTGAAGTCCCCACACAAGAAGACAGCGTTTTGTCATTCCTCACATCATATCGTACCACACTAATGAATGAATGAGTGAAAAAAAATATCCAGAATTAACCTCAGCAAAGTCGGAAACTTTTTGCCTTGGACGTGGCAGTAGAGCCTGAATTGAAACCCCAAATGTTGTTGGGTCCTTTTAAGTTCAGGTCTAGTAGAAGAGTGAAAGAGAGAGAGAGAGGAAGAAACACTGGAGACAGAGGGAGGACATAATGCTAAAATGCAAAGTAAGAGTCAAAAAGAGCAGGAGAAGGAAAAGATAGAAAAAAGAATAGAAAGAATATGTGATATAAAAAGTGCTTGAGAAGGAAAAAAGAAGTTGACAGCGATGAAGGGGAGAGAGAGGGAGAGAGGTGTAGTGATTACTCTGGGCTCCATGCCTTGTTAGATCTATCATCCCTTTAATTAATAGTGTTTTTAGGAAGACGTCTGAACTGTGTCATTTCCATTATTGGAAAACCCAACCCGATTAATGAATAATTTTTAGTTTTGATCCATGATATCATGCTAGTGATCTCCTCTATTCCATGCTGCTGAGAGATAGCATCGTTTCTGCCCCTCGATCAAATTTAATTTGGCCCCCTATTATATTACACTGTTGCGACTGAAGTGTCAATTTTTGTCAGGCAATTAGAAGCTATAAACTGTGAAGTTAAATTTGATAGGCATTGTAATTGGATTGTTTCAGCAATAGCTTGAAAAGCTTTTAGCTTTTCTTCATCTATTCCTCGACCTGCCCTCCCCCCTGAAGCTCTCATCTTGTGGTTTCATATAGTACCTCAGTCTACATGTCCATCATAAAGAAAACAAAACAGAGTTGCGAGCAGGGGGACAACGTCCCAGGGTACACAGTGGAGGGGCAGGAAGTCGTCTGCAGATTTACGTGGATGTGAAAAGTGCCACGTGGTTTTCACTTTCCTGCTACTTTGGCAGGTTTTTGTCTGCTTTGACCCTCACCTTACCTTTCCAGAAGCCACATTAAAGAGTTTCCAACTTTTCAGCTGACAAAGAAAGTGAAGAGGCACAAGAATTTTAAACATGATGGGGACGCAGAGGAAGTAAGACTTGGCTGATGCATTTCTGAAACTCTTCCAGGGTAGCGCTGATACATGTTCGTGCTGTTATTTTGATCTTTCGGAAGGAGATACATCTCTTTCAGTTGTTCTTCATCTCTTTTAAGTTTGAAATTGAACGGAAACAACAATCTCTCCCTTAACGTGGACAAGACAAAGAGCTCATAATTGACTTCAGCGGAAACAAAACTGTTCATTCACTTGTTTATATAAATAACACCTCCGTCAAAATTATCAACAGCCTGAAGTTCCTCAGCATTTATATTTCGGACCTCCTCGCCTGGTCCCTGCACATCAGTGGTGTCATAAAATGGCACAACAGAGACTTTATTTTGTGAGGTGTTTCAAGAAAAACAGTATGTCCACGAAAACCCTCATCAATGCATTACGGTAGGGTTTGGCAACATTACATCATATGACCATGCGTTTCCAGATGAGGACAGTGGAAACTGCATCAAAAACTGGGATCACCGTCACCACAGTTGCAGGACATTTCAACCACACGCTGCATGAGGAAAGCTCCCTGTATCATGACCGACACAAGTCATCCAGCTCAAAGCCTTTTTTCTTATCTAACTTCTGGAAAGTGTCTACTGAGCCTCAGAGCTCGGACCTTCACTGTCAGAGACTGTTTTCACCCTCAGGCTGTCAGACGACTGGAGCACAAACTGACTGTGGATGCTGCTTGTTGGTTAAATGCCTTTGTATGTGCTTGTGCGGCTCTGGTTTCAGGGTGTCGTGGCTTATTTATTGTTATTTTATAGATTTTAAAGGCTTGGAGAGAGCCAGAGCACAATGCACTTTATTACGGTGGCCCTGAAGTGCCAATCACAATCATAAAATGAAAAAACCACTGCAAAAGCAAAACACAACAAATCGCAAAACGCAAACCCGAATAGGAAAACATGACTGCAAAACAAAAACATAACAGCAAAAAGCAAAACACAACTGCAAACAGAGAAACACACTCGCAAAAGGAAAAAACACAAGCACAAAAAAGCAAAACACAACAATAAAAAGAAAGAAGATGAAAGACAAAGAACACAACTGCAAGAAGAGAAAACACAACAATGAAAACAAAGAACACGACCACAAAAAGAAAAACACAACTGAAAAGAAAAATATGACCGCTAAAAGGAAAAATCATTTTTTTTATTAATTATTGAAAGCAAAGTTGTACACTTGCCTGGTCATGATTTCAGCATTGTTGTTGTTGTTGTGTTTCATCTACTTGTTGTTTTTCTTTTTGTGTTTGTGTTTTTTCTTTGCGGTTGTGTTTTTACCTTTTGCAGGTTTTTTTTTTTTTTTTTACATGTGCTGTTGTGTTTTTGCTTTGCTGTCGTGTTTTCCTAGTCAGGATTGTGTTTTGTAATTTGTTGTTGTGTTTTACTTTTTGTAGTTGTGTTTTCATTTTGTGATTGTGATTGGCACTTCAGGGCCACCGTACTGTATTGTAAATTGTACTTTTCAACGCACATTACAAATAAACTTGAACTTGAAATTCACAGAAACTGTCTCAAACAGGACCTCTGAGTTAGGGTTTACATTTTGCAGTTGCACATAAACAAATACTGAGTTTGTTTGTCAGGTCATGTGAACTTCTCGTCAGCGTCTCACTATGAATGATGGGATCCTATAAACACAACACTGGCTGCCAAAGTTATAGGACTTTTGATTACTTCACATTAAAGTTCGCTATATTTCATATTCTTCTGTATATTTGTTTATTTATTTATTTTTACCTTGGCTTTCCTCATTAGTGTGAAGTGAATAGGGCTCAGTTTTAAAAAGGTAATGTCACGTACTTGTGCTTTGATCAGGATTCAGCAGCATTTGAGGCAGAATCTGAAAACATTTGGTTGATTGTCAAAAAGTCTGAACAATCAGCATAGTTTGTTTTCTGTGGTTGGTGCTTTTTATTCCTGAATACTTAATGCTATAAAATACATTGTGGAAGTAATGTCTCTTCAAAACCGTTTTCCTTTTGTTATGCGCTGCTCAAATTTCACTTTGCAAGTTAATGATGTGCACAGTTTGTTGTCACTTTCATCTGCTGAAGGAGGAAGTTTTCTCTGAGCTTACCAATAAATGTTTAAACGCCTGAAAAAACTTGTATGACTCTGATAATCACAAGTAGCCAATCACTGTCAAGCATGCAGGTTACACAGTTTGATGTGGAAAGTTTAGCTGCTAGCTTACATGGCGTGAGTCTGTGTCGCATTGCAACTGTGACTCAAACGCCAAAAGCTAATGGCAGCCATTCTAGACAACGTTCATGACTCCAAGAACTGTGACAGAATCGCGTCTAATTTTGAAGTCGCACTGCACACCACAGCTAAACCTTGGTCCACTAACCACTGATGCCGAATATCTCCAACAAAAAAAGTTAAATCCTTGCTCGAAGAAATGTTAAAAGAATATAAAGTTAAAATATAAAGTTCACCAGCACAACTGCAAACATAATACTTCGCATGTACGTCTCTCCAGACACTTAACTGGGCTCGTCAGTCATTTTTGCCTGTCATACTGGTATCACATGAGCCACCAGCTAAAGGAATATTTCACCCAAATGTCACCTGAAAGTTTGCAAAAAGTGGAAGATAACCACATTCACATCATTGGGATTAAAAGTAGCAAACTTTCGATATGAAAGATCTAAGGAAATGTAAATCTGACATGGCTTCTGTTAACCCTTTTTCTATTTTGCAGTCTCATAGTTAGGGCCTAGAGACCTGGCTAAAGCAGTGTATAATTATATGATAGCTGTTCCAAACATTCTGTACACAACCTTTGCATCTTTAAGTCAGTTCACAAACATAAATAGTTACCTCTCGTGTTTAGGAGGGTTTAGGAACAACGCTTATATGATACTATGTATATATATATATATATATATAAAGAGAGAGAGACAGAGAGAGAGAGAGAGAGAGATAGCACTTGATACTGCTACTTGCCCCATCCCTTAGATTTATTTATGAATAATTTATTATTTGTTAATTCATTTACTGATTAATGTGTCTGTCAGTTCCATCCTTTATCTACTGCTCTCAGTCAAATAAATGCAGGTATAAGGATGTACCTTCATTTAAAATTTATTCATCTCATAATTTATTTTTATGAATTTACAACATTTTTAAATACTTCATCGTCAATGAGACGATTCTTAAATAAGCAGTGAAGTGGAGGAGAGGGGGTGACAAGTGTCAAACTGCCATGCGGGAAAAAAAAAATTACAAAAAAAAATTACAAAAAAAAATTACAAAAATTCAACCATATGTGATAAAATTTTGAAAAACATCACACACCATACCGCTGTTTTTTTTTCAATCTTCGCACATTTGTAGCGCCCCCTACAGGTCTTGCTCAAGATGCTTTAGGAATCCCATTACAAAACACACCCATTAAATGTCTAAATGCCTAGTTTTTTGATGATTGGATGAATGGTTATTGAGTTATGGCCAATTTATTGTAAGCCCCGCCTTCTGCCATGATTTTTGATTCATAGCAGCCATGTTTTCTTACCGCCATTGATTATTTATAATAGAAATGTGAACCATTATCCCCTGAGATTGTATGCCAAGTTGGTGTTAAATTTCAAAATGTTTTCTGGTTACAGAACCATCACATCAGACCTTTATAGTTTAAGAATCTTTTTTGTAGAAGACTATCAGCTGGACCTGGGCAGCATATTTCGAGTCAATAGGACTTGGGATAGGACTGTTTTCACAGTTTTGTTCATAAATTTGTATTTTTTCTGTTAATTGTAGCGCCACCGTGTGGCCGCGGTGGCTCATATTTCTTGGGAAACATTTGCACACTATTTCCAGCTTTGAAGAGCCATTTAGCCCAATGCTTCACCCCGACCCTCTATCTCAACGAAAATCCGGACACCCCGTGCTTAAATGTGGACACACAAAACGGAGAGGTGGGGCAAAGTGACAGGGGGCGGGGCCGTGTCATGAAATGGGATTAGGACTTACACTTAGGTGATCTGTGTGGGGGAGAGAGAGACAGAAAATACTCTTCTCAAACTAATGCCCCTGAGTCGCAGAACGTAATTCCTATGTTCAGAATAAAGGTATGATCAGCTGAACGCGTCCGTATAGATTTTATTGTTGTGGTGTCAAATACGTGTCCACAAAAGTGATGTAGACAATTAAAGCCGTCAGCTTTCCCTTCAGAAGTATTTAGTGCAAAATCAACATGGCACTTAAAGGGGCAGTGGGCCAGAGTTCTTGTCACTTCTGAGGTTATACTGCCAACAGCGTAGATCCATTTGAATTCATAGTTACATGAGTGTGACCAGCACAAATTTACCTACATACTGATGGAGAAACCGTGTATGCTGAGTAAAATGTGTGCTGCTGAGAGCAAGTTTGAGAAAATGGTTTAAAATCTTTAACAGTGGCTCTTAACTTAGAACAGCAGGATGCCGAGCTAACATAACCTGAACCAGAGACAATAATCCATGGCAACATTTCCATTCAAAGAGACGGCTGTCTGTTAAAAGCCCCTTTCAGTTCCCCAAACTGTGGCCCTTCTGCACTCAGAGCAGTTGATGAAGATTCCTAGTTTTATAATTCACCTCTGCACCTCTGGGATTTCGATGTCGCACTCAACAGAAACACTTGGCTTTTGTTCCCAGCAAAGGAAAAAAATACAAAAATGCAAATCAAGTTTAGAAGCAAAACCATTTTTTCCCCCTTAACTGTTAAACATCCTGCAAAGCTCGATGACTTATGGTGACAAAATCAGGAGCCACCATTCAAACTTGTAAATGACAGCGTGGTGTAACTGCTGAAGACCTCACACACCTTCGTCTGAACACTGCACGCGCACGGCTGATGCTGAACCTCACAGCTCCGCCGGTTGGATGGAATCAAAAAGGTGGGTGGAAACGGGTGGGGGGGCATTGTGTGTGTGTGAATTGCTGGTTTCCTCTGTCCCAATCCTGAGAGGAATGTTGACTCCCCCCGCCACCCCATCCCCAACACACACACACACACACACACACACACACCGTTGCTCTTGGCATCACCTGAGGTGACGAAGGCTCTACTGGCACCCCAGGATGATGGTGGGTGGTGGCCGGGTTGGGATTTGGGCGGTTGTGTCACTCCTGCGTCTACACAATCACACACAGAAGCAGGTTAGCATAAACACTCGAGCAAAATATGGTTCAGTTTTAGACCCTGGAGCCACCTGGGGAGACGAGGAGATGCAGGAGGATCTCACACACACACACACACACATCGTACTTACCTATATATAGCCTACTACTACTCTCGTATATACACTAACACATATATTTAGCTAAAAAAGTCATTCTATGTCATCAGTATTTTTATATTTTTGCTTCTTTGCATACAGCACATACAAGCACTGGCATATGCTTCATTACAGTCAAAGAAATTTTCATTATCAGACTTGATCTTTAATCTTCTGCCTCCATAATTACTTTCAGACTCTGACAGTTAAGTGCTTTATTAGCTTTATTTAGCCAACATGCAGTATATTCAATGACTCCATTTAATTGAAGAGTAACATAAACGCTTATTATGGAGCTGAATCCAGAGTAACGTAAAGCAAGATAATTACACCTAACAGGGCAGAAAAATGTCAGCGGTGCCGTTGTGTTTTGTGCTACAAATCACCTGCTTCTCAAAAACTTGTTTTTTCTAAAAACACACTTTGTTTGACAAACACACAAACATTTTTTTTCTCAACGTTTTAGAGTAGAGAAAAAAAAAAAGTACCTCTGAGTGAGAGAGAGAGAGAGCGTGTGTGTGTGTGTGTGTGTGTCTGAACCTTCTTCATACCAGTGGAGGGCAGAATTACATTTCATAAATTAGAAGCACTGACTGTAGATTAGATTGCATGAGGAAAGATGGAGAAAGAAAACAGGAGAGGAGGCAAAATGTTTTTTTAATCAGAATCAAACGAAAGTGTTTCTTTTTCTTTCTCGCAGTGTTAGCAAAAGGGAAAATTCAAATATCTGTCCCGTCATACATCCACCCCAAATTTCACATGCCACACCCTTCCACCAACTTTTATAAAAAATGAGGTTGGTATTTATTTCCATTATTATGTTTACAAGTAGACCAACAAACAACCAAACTGAACAAACACAACCTCTTATTTCCTCATTTGGTGTATTAAAGGTTGTTCAGTGTAAATATATTAAGTATAAAAACAGAGGAATTAATTTGTAAAATGGTCACTATGCCATAAACTGACACTTCACTGTGCTTAGAATTCTTCAACAGAGCTTCAGCCAGAATTACATACAAAGTCAAAGTCTTTTCCCACAATGCTTCATTTATTTCTGAGAGACAATGAGAGTCTGTAAAAAAGGCTTTTAAAAAACGATTAAGCATCTGTTTATCAGATTCCTTCACGTTTTGTGTTGTTTCGTTATTAAAATGTTCTTATTTTGGTGCCACACTCTGTCTTTTAATAAACACTATGTCAAAGTGTTAATTAAAGGTTAAAAGATGTTAGTGTAAAAACTCGATCTGTAATCTGTTTACAAAATACCCGCCATGTGCAAACTATAAAAACCAAACTCCCCTCAGCTTTCTAAAAATCACGAATTCAGAGACTGAGTACCAAAAACTTGACCTCAGTCATGTTCATGGCCTTGACCTCAAATTAATGGAAAAAAAATAAGAAGAACAAATGACAATAGTACAAAAAATATCACTTGATTTATATATATTTTTTGTTTTTAGCTACATTTGCACAACTCATCACATCACACCTGTGTTACAGCAAAAAAAAAAAAATCTACTTGATGTGATCTTTACTAATTTGTTACTAATATCAATAATGGATAACAGCTACCTGCGTTCTCATTATCAATGAACTTCATAAAAGGTGTTTTTAGCATTAGCATGCAAGGACAAATCTAAATCATGTAAAGCCCTATTTCAGTACATAAAGCAGAGCACGGTGAAATCTGTGCATTAGCATTAGCTCCGGGTGCTAGTAAATGAGATGCTATGAAAATACATTAGAAATAAGGTCATGCCTCATGCAGGATCTCCTGTGTGTGCAGCCTCCTGGGTGAATGTGTGATTAGCCTAATCCCAGTAGTCACAGCTCTGCTCCCCTGATGTGGATGGAAAGATTCAGACAGTGATACGCTGCCACTGAGAGAAGCCATGTCAGAGCTGCTGGCAAAAAAAAAAAAAAAAGGAAAAGGAAAAAAAAAGCTTCCTGTCCTTCACAGAACAGAGACAACTGCAGAAAAGCTTTCGCTTCAAACACTACAATCAGTTTGGAGGGAGAAAAGATCGCTCGCGTTCGTCAGTGGATCACAACTCCTGTTTTTTTGTAAGCAAAGGAAATTTCTCCTAATCCGTGTTGTTAAATTTTCAACATTTACCTCTAATATTAAGGCCTGAATGAATTTCAAAACGATGCTTTTTGTGGAAACCAGAATTTTTGAAAATGTCAGATTTTAGTTTTAAATGTACAATTTCTTGTTCTGAAAGGTCGAGATTATCCTTTTACATCCGGACCATCTCTCCTCTGCGCTCCAAACAAATTAACTATCAAGGTAAACAGAGGGGCCCCAAAAACGGAAATTCCAGCCCTCAAATTGTCTCTTTTCCCACATCGCCTCGGTCTCTTTCACTTTAACGTGAGACTTTCAGGTTATTCAATTTGCATTGGTGACATCACCACTACTGCCGGGGAGCTTTGCCTCTTTATTCTTATTGGCTTATCTGAAAGCAAATAGCAGAGAAACACTCGGTTACATGGTAATAAATAGAATATGCCAATCAAATTAAGAGTGGTGTGTCAGTTTGGACAGTAAGGAGAGTGATCCACTATAGGTGGAGAGCGGCAGGCGGCCATACTTCATTTCATAGGTCATTGGGCTCATTGGAGGCAGAGAGCCTGTGAGGTGGAAAAGGAACGCGGCTCTAAATATTCAAACACAAATGAAATGCAGCTTCATGACAGCTGTTGCTCTGTTGATTAATTTTGAGTAATTTATTTTAAATCTGGATGAAAATGTTACACAGCATACGTTTTAGATCGATTTTTTTTTGTCATCTTCGCAGTGGGACCCAAACTGGGGTCAGGGACCCTTAGTGGGTTGTGAGTAGAACCTGAAGGGTAATGAGATTAGCAACAGAGACAAAATAAATAAATAAATAATAAAAATAAAAATGAAATCACTTAGAGGGCTTTACAGTCTGTACAGGATACAACAATTCTGTCTTTGGAATGATGGCCACGTGGAAGATTTTTTTGAATTTATGTGAAAAAATCAGAGTTTAAAGTAAAAATTCTAAGATTAATCTCAATATTCTGAGTTCAAAGTCAGAATAGGTAAAACTTTATAGGCTTTAAAGTCCAAATTAATTTTAAAAAAGTCAGAATCTGATTTTATCATCAGAATTCTAAATTAAATTTCAGAATCTTAACACAAATATATTTCGCTGGCTTTTGAATTGTTTTTGCAGTTAATCCAATTTTTCCTTTTGTCTCTTTGCATTTATGGAATCATCAAGGATCAATGTCAAATTTTTCAAGAGCAAATTAGTGTTCTTTTTTTTTTGGTTTGCAGAATATTTTTAAAAGTTGCAGGGTTCACTTCAATTCACGCAGTACTTACGAATGTTATGTAGTTGTTATGCTGCTTTCCGAATGCCGTTTCAAAGCCATGTCCTAACTGCCATGTGTGTGTAATTCTGAAGAAGAAAATGATGACTTTAATTTTTTTGTATCTTAGAGAAAAAGTTTAATTTCTCCACATTTTTAGCCCTGACTCTACTGGATTTACCATGAATACATCCTGGATCCTCATTAACGTTACATTCACCGTGTAAAACAACGTCTGCTGAACCATCAGCTGCAAAAAACAGACTCATCAATAACTGGATTAAATTTTCTTTAACTGAAAAAAGTGTCATGACCTCTAGAATGCCAGTGATAATATAATAATATAGAAAAAAAATACTGTGTGTGTCCTCTTGGGTAGCTACAGCTGTGGACACACGCTGGGAACAATTGCTAATAAGGACAAAACATCACATTTGTGTCATTTGGAATCTTGTGAGCAGGAAGCTAATGGCGGGCTAATGCTCTGAACTTGAGAACGAGCGTTTCTGTGCTGTAGGAGTGCAGTTTAGGAGTTGTGTAGCAGGCCTGGAAATACGTAAAAAGCAATAGAGGCGTGCTTTACCTTCCGCACTCGAAACTCTTTCATTTCTGCAGTAATCAGATTATGCAATCGCTCGCTCAGAGAGAAGAGTGATGGCTCTCCCATTTACTGGAAACAAGCTGACCCTTCCTCTGACATAGCAGATCTGCAGATAAGAAGCTAGCTGCTAATGAGACGGCGAGGAAAGCAGAAATAATAGCGAAAATGTCTCTTTCTGTCTGTTTCTGTATTCAGCAGTGACTTTAGCAGAAGCGCCTTCTTAGCACTTGCCAGGCACTTTGTGCTCTTCTCTTATCTGTTACTGCTAAATGGATGACGCCACCGAGGCTTATTTATATGAATATGACAGCATATCTAAAGACAATGCCATCTGTCAAAGAGTAATTGAAGAACTGCCTACTTAAAGAAGAAGAGATTCCCTCCTAAATTCTATAAAAACACTTCTTTATGAACCCATCAGCCAGACAAACACTGATTTTTAGATTTTATGACATCAGCAAAACTGACTTAATTATTCAAAACAGAGCAGCTTTTTCATTTTTGGTGCTTCTGTTGAGACATTGATGGAGGTGAAGGGATGATGCATTGTGCATCGCAGTGAACGTGATCCTCGCCACGGACATATGATGACTAATCTCCAGACTCCAACTGGCGTTGGCTCATTAGAAATGCGTTAAGCTCACCGGTTTGGTTTACTCCTTCAAAGACAGGGGGAGGGAGGCTGTGTTTTTGCTCGGAGGCATGTGAAAAATAACAGAAGTGACAGATGAGTTGTGGAACGTGGATGGAAGGAGACAGGCAGCAAAATGGAAAGGGTGGATCTGTAGTCCGGTTATTTTAATGGAGAACAGAGAAATGATTCTTCAGACTGACACCTCAAGTTGGTTTGTTAATTTATCTGAGATGCTCAGACAAGACGACATGAATAAAATCACTCATGTGACACTTCAGTCTGAGGAAGGCAGCTACACCTCCATTTTGACTGCTTGAGAGGTGTGAAGGTGCACTACAAACCTGCAAATCCCAGTAAAACTGAAGTTCAAAAGAAAATGAACTGCATGTTTCCGCAGTTTTTCAGACATTCTATCCAGATCAAAATGGGATTTTAAGTGCATCTGCAAAAACAGTAACCACAGCTGTCCCCTGTCTTTTGCTAACAGCTAAAAATGAGTAAAAATAAATAAACAAAGCAGCTAAAACACAACACAAAAAGAGCCAAAGACTTTTTCGTCGCCCCTCACCCGCAAGCATGTCCTCCAAACAATCAATCTGGAAACGTGGCGTCATTAATGTGATTTTGCATGTTAGCAAGCTAATGAGGTTTCAGCTGCAGCACGTCGAACAGCTGAAAATGTAGCCAAATATCAACCCTGGATGACACCGAGCGCTGTGTTTCTATCAAATGAGATAGATGGTAAAAAATGGAAGGAGTTCATGTTTTTTACCTGTTCACTTCACTTCTTTGTTGGCTCGACGTGTGACTGCAGAGTCGAGTTTCTGAGGCTTGAACACTGCAGTCACACGTCGAGCACCTCGGCTTTTCTGACACACTTAATGCTTTTGTCTGTGCTCATTAATCTGAAGAAGTCGTGTTCAATTGGAAAAAAGTCACCAGAATATAACAACATTTAGATGGAAATGCAACTTTTTGTGGACAGGGTTGGAAAGTCACTTTATAAATGTAATAGATTACAGAATACTAGTTACCCTATTTAAAATATAATGAGTAATGTAACTATTTCAATTATTTTATCAAAGTAACTTATTACATTTCATTACTTTTTGATTACTAAAAAAAATTTCTAACAAATGTTTTCAACTGTAAACCATTTTCAAATGCTTAAAGCAGGCAGTGTTAATGTCAGATGTGAGGCGCTGCGAATTCAAATGAGAGCTGATCAAAAGCGTCAGAACTGCATCAAACTTTACGAAACGGCCTCGACTGGAAATGACAAAAGACGTTGTGCACACCAAAAACATGCAAAGCAACAAAATTAATGATAATCAACATAACGCCGAAGCTTTTTACAGAAAATATTCTGGTGTAATCCTCTTTGTAATCATCAACATTTTCAAAAGTAACTGTAATTTAATTCCAAATTTCATTACATGTAACTAGTTACTCCCCAACACTGATTGTGGGGTTTTTTTGCTCTTGTTGCAGGTTCAGTTCAGACTGAAACACACCAACACAGCAACACAGGATGAGGCACACTGGTTGAATATTTCA
>JAQLOL010000007.1:24386462-24407432 GCA_029783665.1 Naso thynnoides | reverse complement strand
TGCACTGTAGTGCTGAGTTCAACAGCATTCTGGTGCTAGACTGCTGTTGTATTTGTGAACCATTCAAAGACGTGATCTGATCTCTTATCACCCCGCGTACACATGATTTTAATGTTTTATTCTGTCAGAGAGAGAGAGAGAGAGAGAGAGAGACTTCCACCAGGCTCTACCATGTGACTGTTTTTCACCAATCGAACGTAGCCGTAGCCATACGGTCTTGTCACGTGACCGTACTCAAGCTCTCAGTGACGGGACGGAGTTGTTAACAGATGAAATGGATGAAAAAGGTAAAAAATGTTGGTCAGCAAAGCAGACACAGAAGAGGTGGAACACCTCTGGCCTCATATCGAAAGCATGTTCACTTTAGAAAATGTTCGAAACACCAGCTACATTATACGGTGTCTTCGTTGTTTGCCAAAACAAACAGACATTTCAGCATTCAAAAACTCAACATCTAACTTGAAGAGACATGTAGCAGTAAGTTTTCTAATTTCGTTCTCTTTTTCTTTTTTTTGCTGTGGATAGGCAACTGTTTGTCTTTTAGGTTAGCTTGAAAAATTAAATTAAAAAATGTTGCTTCTCTGTCAAATATTGATACGCGATTTATTGAGATTAATTAATTACAAAGCCTCTAATTAATTAGATTAATTTTTAATCGAGTCCCATCACTAATATATATATATTTTTTAATTTATATATATAATATTATTTTTATCCAAATTTGATGTGATATATCTCTTTCACTTGTGTTAAAAAAATAAATCCGACGTTACTAAACAGTTACTCAGTACTTGAGTAGTTTTTTCACCAAGTACTTTTTTGCTTTTACTCAAGTACTTATTTGGATGACTACTTTTTACTTCTACTTGAGTCATATTATTCTGAAGTAACAGTACTTTTACTTGAGTACAAATTTTGGCTACTCTATCCACCTCTGGACGTGACATCTGCTCCGTGCAACCATTGTGGTTGGTTGATGTGTTTGTTTGCTGTGCGAAAGTTCAGAAAAATTGACCTTGATTGGAGAAATAAAAGGGTTGCTTTTTCGCAGCATGATATTCACATTCTTTGTGAAAATACTCGTGCCCAATCAACAGTTCGAAAAATATTTCTTTCGTGCGGAAAAAAAGTTGATAGTGTTTCTCATCTTGTGGATTTATTCTGTGTGGATTTTTTTACTTCCTCAACATGAGCACATGAGCTGGATTAATGGCTAAACTCGATGTTGCCAGATGATGAAATACAGCAATATCGTACTGCGGCTTTAAAATTATTATATTTTACCAAAAATTATCGTACATATGAAAAAAAAAATCAGAAAGGGCCTGAAAACTACGCAATGCCACCATATTAATGTAACAGCACAGAGGCTGTCCTTTAAACGAGACAGCAATTGTGTGCTTCACACAACACAGTCATGCATCCTATTACACGATCAATCCTTCCGTTGTGACTCTTCAATACAAAAGCACCATATCTACACACGGTGTCAGAGTTTTATCATAGGGAACTGAACTCACCCAGAGAAATGGCAAAATTATTAGATTTTTTGGTATTATTGATCGTACATCGTACAGAAGGCAAAATTATTGTACAAATATGATAATTATTGTACATCTGGCAACACGGGCTAAACTGCTGCTGAGGGTCCGTTGTTCCCACATCGTTTTGTCGTGTTGAAGAGTGAGAAGTGCAAGCTGTACGCAACATTTTATCAGCGTCCTACCTGTGTTAATTTTGTGTCAGTTAAGAGGTTGTGAGGACAGCAGAGAGCGGGTGTGCACTATGTAGGAGGGAGAGGGGGAGGAGGCAATGTGGTGGAAATCTCTGCGTGAGTGTTGTCAGTTTTAAACAACTCTGAGATTAAATTACCGTATGATTCCAGTGAGGCCATTGTGTCCCAGCACCCAAATGCAACACACGAAGAGGTTAATAAAAAGGCCTAACTTCTAGGTCACATAAATAAGAAGAATTAAATATCAAAATCAAATTCGGCCATGGGCTTCTTCTTCTTTTTTGGTCTGAGCATAAAATCGTAAGTCCAAAAAAACACAGTGTTATTTGCATGTATGTGTGTGTGTCTGTGTGAGTCATATTTTATCAGGTTTATAACCGGTCTACCTTGGGATGCTGGTGATCTTTCTGGTGAAGATTGGGGGGGGTCAAAACTTTCTGTGCTGTTCTCGTCAAATGTCTGTGTGTTGCTTGGTTAACATGCCACACCTTTCTTTGAGCTCCCCTGTCACTTTCGCTTACATTTTTCACTTCCTTCCTGTTTTTGGTCAGGATTTCATTGACATAACCCTGATGCCGTTTCGCCAGGTACCCTGCCCTAGTCTGCATCTCTCCACTGGCTTTATAATCTCTGTTTTCCAGCTCCACTCAATTTTGCTGTTCCTGACAAAAGCCAAAGTACTACAATGTAATGACTGCAATAGAAAATAATTAAAATTTATACACAGTTTTCTTATTCCAGTGTGTTTTTACAGCCTTTACGTAGCTTGTTTATACAGGAATGGCACTACTGGTGTTACTGGTGACACCAGTGACACTAGTGACAATTTGGATGGAAAAACCACAACCTTAACTCTTCATGTCTTCGATCACAAAGCTATTCAATGCCATCGATTATTACGTTCAAATTTTCAGCCCTGTGGCAATGAACTAAAATATACATACATACATCTGTGTATTCAATTACTGTGCAATAGCGCATACAAAAACACATACATGTATGCTGACCTAGTGCAATAATACCTACACACATACACATCTGAGTGTGCAAAACATGCCATATGGCACTGTGCAATCTACACCAGCACGTCACAAACCTGTGCTATAGGGTGATGCGCTATATAATTAGCACTCTGAAAAGGGCGATGTGCTATAGCACTTTTAATAACTTAGCACTTGAGCACTTAACACCCAAATTAATCTGGTTCCTGAAATTCTGGTTTGTCATGAGCAACATTGTTTGTGTGTTTATTGCAGGGGTCCACAAACTTTTCGGCTCATGACCCTCAAAGTAACGATGACGGAGACTGGGGACCTCCATCCGCCCTGGAGGTGGCATGTAATGTTGAGTACAGCCGCGCAAATGCACTGTTAGGCCTACACGGGCAACAAGACAACACAAAAGAACAACAGCCTAACAGCCACATTATTATCTTAAAGTAATTTAACAAAGAATGTAAGAAGGGATATTTATACTTACACCAACACGCTCTCTATGTCTCATGACCCTCACTTTGGGAACCACTGTGTATTTGTACTGTTTTTATTGTTGTTTCTCTTACTGATTGAGTAACATCAACCTGACAAGGGACTAAAGATCGAAACTAGCCACTGGTTATAATCTTATATCTTTACACGTTCATCACTGTATTGTCCCTGTTATAAATAGAAATGTACAAATCTACTGAATTAACAATTTACCAAAAAAATATTTATCATTGCAGTTTGGATTGCAAAGAAACGGATGGGCATGACTCTTTTGTTACATGACCAGTGTTTCCCGTTTTTGCTTTCCCATCCTGAACAACCTTCTCCATGCAACAAAAACATTTCAATCCAACATTCGAGACAGTTTTCCTGGCGACAGAGAGCAAAGCAACAACAACATGTTAAGGTTCATCATCTCATCCTGTCTGTCCTGCTGCTAATGGAGGCGAGCATTGCTAAACGGCCCAGTCCAACTTTGGACATCGCATCTGTTAAACTGTCAAAAACCATTCAACACACACAAACACGCGCGCACACACACCTCCCTCTCCAGCGTAATTGCTGCCTCTCCTTATTCTGTCTTGTCTGTTTCGCTCTGGGCTGGGGCTGGGGGTGGGGGTGAGGGTGGAGGGCCAGCCTGGGACAGACTTCACCTCTTCCTTCTCCTCTCTCTCTATACGTGTCTCTCTCCGGGGCAGCACGTCTACTCAGTTTATGTCTGTCCAAGTAGCACTAGAGGAAAGAGCGATCAAGTGTCTCACACTAAACGGACATCCACACTAATCTGGCTACAAATATAAGTCTGAACAGAGGAGAGGCACTGAGTACTGCACACATGTCACATTGGCTGTGCTGATCATCTTCATCAAGGCTTGCACACTGCAGGGCTTGTTTCCATCTACATCACATTGATTTACATTAAACACATAAACAGGTCACTTTTCTGTTTTCCACTCTTAGTCCAGAGAGACAAGGTTTCACAGCATAATTAGATCACATCTGTACAACTCAAAACAAATCCAGTCACCAGCTGCCACAAACACTTAACACTGGCCTGGACATAATTTCTCTCTCCTTCTTTTTTTCCCTCATTAGCGTCCAAATTTTGGTTGATTTCAAAGTGATTTTTTTTTTAAAATTGTGTTGTGTTTTTAAAAAAAAATACAACACAAACATGTAGTATGGTCAGTAGTTTTGGAGACTGTTGTTAATATTTGTATATAACTGATATTGCAAAGACAGCAAACTTTTGGGCTCCTCTTAATAAGCCAAATGAACCCTTTTCACAGCAGACATTTTGACTTGCTGTCAGAAAAAGTCAAGCGATCTCATTTATAAACATAAAACTGGGCCTGAAAGTGTCGTACGCTGCTTCCTGTGCAAGGACTGTGATCTATCAGAAACAACCTTTAATTAAACTCTGACCCGTGCGTATGCACATTCTGGAGGCAAACGGAAATTGGTGACAAAGATGGTGAGGTAGTGAACTAAATGCGAGTCATTATTCTGCACATAATGATGCACCTCACATTAAATTTAACTTCATATCAAATGCTAATTATAGATCCACTTCATCATAAACATTCAAACCAGCAGAGTTGTTTGTATTTGTCATCAAGTTAAACTATTCCACAAACAGAAATGTGACAGAAATGACTCATATCTCACTCAAGTCAAATCTTAAATCAGTGTTTGCTGTCTCTCTGGGGCACCCGGGTAGCTCAGTTCATAGGGATGGCGCCCCATGTACAGAGGCTGCGTCCTCACTGCAGCAACCACAGGTTCGATTCCCCCCCTTTTCCTACTTTCATGTTGTGTAATGTGACTGGGTAGTGTTAACGTCTCTGTGGCCATGGAGATCGTTTTAACTGAAGTCTCTCGTTGATATTGTATCGTTCATGTCCATGTGGTGTGAGACCCCCCACTGAATGTCACATGGGTTTCACCATGGCCCCGCCCCTTTAGGAGACAGGAAGCAGTCCTGGGTCCATTCATCCTTATGGGAGAAGCGAACATCATCACAGGTTTTGACCAGTTCTTTCACCCCATCGTCACCAAGAAACATATTGGTCCAATTATTCACAAGACACAAATCTTCTGAACATTCTGACACAAAAATGGCATTTTCCAAACACACAAATCAGGAGAAAATTAACTTTGGCCTGTCTCTGTCTCAGCAACACGCTCTCACGAGATTTGGCAACCGGTTCTTAACGCCTCGCTTCGCAACCGACATACACGGACATTTAAATGGTCTTACAGGTGAAACCATGAAATAAAACTTAAAACTTACATCAAACAAAAATCATGAAATGCAAAATCCATCTGCTTTAATCCATTCACAAGAAGTTACAGCACTTCCACACGAGGCGGAGGGATGTTGTTTCCCTAACCGTCTCTATGGGAGACGTGACTTCATCCACTTAGGAAACAGGAAGTATATATACAATTTTACCCCACTGGCGCAGCGTTACAGTGCCATGTTTTTTATGAATGAAAAGAAACAGCCACAGAGGTGCACAGCCAACGCACAGAAAGTTGCCAGTCTTGTCTGTCCTAGTGACTTCTACAAAGCTTTTTTTTTTTTTTTTTTTGCACAGATGGTAAAGAAAGTAGTTTGTTAAACCCACTGTTGAGGGTCTTGTAAGCAATTCCTTTATCAAAACAGAAGAAAACACCCTTAGCCAAGCTGGTTTTGGGTTTGAAAAAAATCATTCGACGTAGGAAAGGGAGATAAATGAGTAGAATGCTGAAGTTGGCCGGGAAAACGAGACAAGCCGGAAGAATAAGTCTCATTTATATCAATTTGTTGGAGCCCTTTCAAGGTGCTGGCGAATGAAAGAATGTGGTGGGTGGCAGAGACACATAGCGGATGGCCTTCGTGTCATCGGCACATACTCTCTCCTTACATAACATAAGATTTCACTCATGTTTCTCAAATATTACATATAGATGAGGAAACCCAGTATCACACAAAAGCATGTTATACCACCACCGTTCCACTGAATCAGCGTCGCCTTTTCCCTTACTTACCTGTGAAAACAACACATTCTCAATCCACAGTGAAGTTAGCAATGATAAATAAGCAACATATGGTTTGATTTTCAACACAAAGCTTTCTGGTCACAGTTGCAGTTTGGGTAGGTTCAGGGCAAAATCATGGTAATGACCTCCTGTTGTCGGTTTCACATGGGAATCGAACATCAGTGTCCTGTGAAGGCCCTGAAAGTCACCCACAGTTGAGTCCAGTCTCTCTTTTTGCTGTTTATACTTAATGACTTGTGCAAACGTACACTTTCATATCTAGGTAAGGTAAACTGTGACACTGACACACTGTCTGGTAGTTTATATCTGCATGTTTTGGTGCAGGACTGGCCTGGTGAACTACAGGAGACGATGTGGTGAATAATTAACAGGTAATGTTGATTTATGGCGTATTAAAAATCCCAAATGATTAACAAATAAACAATTAAAATATTGTTGTTAGTTGAATCGAAACTCTTCATTAAAATTAGGGCTGTCAGAGTTAACACATTATTGAGATATATTATTAAAAGGCTGCGATTAATGCATTATTTTTTAAAACCGCATTACTCGCATGATGCTGTTTTGTCCCTTCGATGCACCCTTAGTCAGTCCTGCTTCCTATCGGCAGTTATAGAGAAGAAGAACAACAGTATACCTCTAAATGGCTAATTCTTTCTTTCTGTTATTTGCCTTCCTCCCGACTTCCAGACAAGATAGACAGCACTCTTTCAAATGTGTGTGCAGTAACAGGGAGATGGGCAGAGCCCACCGCTAATTAGCTTAGCTCAAACACTGGTAGTCAATGGGAAGTGCTAGCCTGCCTTTGCCTAAAGTGATCAGATAAACTTTCCAACTACTTTCCAACTGCTAATCTGAGTCTAAAAACAACATAGCAGGGTAAATAAACAAATCACAAGCACACAGGACTGTTAAGAGTTGGTGGAAAGTTTACTGATGAATTTAGGTGAAGCAGACTAGCACTTTCCGTTGACTACCAGTATTTGAGCTAAGCTAATTAGCTGTGGATAAGCTCCACCCGTCTCTTAATTGTTTGACTGCTTTAATTAAAATCTTACTCATTTTAAAACTCGTATAAATTTCTTTCTGCATAATGAGTTTTGACTCTTGAATGTTTTCCTTAAATGTTTTAATTTGTTAAAACTTTATAACTACTGTAAATGCATTTGGAAGAATATGGCCTTCAAAACTGTTGTGAAATGCAACACAACAGAATTTTAAACATCACTACTGAAATTCAGTAATTTATCACAATTTTTAAAAATTTAAGGGTTTGACAACCCTAATTAAAATCTTACATTTAAACTGTCCTAAAAAAAATTTCCGACATGATGATTTTTTCACTTAAACTGTAAAAGTTTAGATCTACTGTAAAATCATTTGGAAGAAACAGGAAACACCCCCAGAAATCTAAAGCTGTGTGTAAACACTTCATTTGTGGGTTATTAATAATGCGATTGTAGTTTAAAGCAAATATGATCATTGCAGTCATTTATATTTATGGAATTATCAGAACTATGTCATATTACGTTTACAAGAATTAACTATTAATATGCCAGTAATGGATGTGTCATAGGAGAGGTATAGGGAAGAAAATCTGCTGCTTGAGCACATAATTAATAAATAAAATAAATGCTGACATATTTTGCATTGACGGGAAGAGGAGGGAGGAAGCTACACAGGCTGTGTGCGAGAGGCAGAGTCTCCTAGACTGAGAAGAGTTTACTGTGCCATGAATCCTGCCTAGCTGCTCAATAGGAGTCCAAGATCTAAAAGTAGAGACCTAAAAAATATTTAGTAGCCTATTAAATGTCCTCTTTAACATACCTGACCTCAGGGGGCAAGGCCCGCCCAAATAAGTGCTAGTGTCCCCCAGGTATAGTATGACATCACTTATTGTATTTTTTGTAAAATTGATAATAAAATTGTATTTTGTTGTATTTTGAACACATTAATGTGTGTAAACACACACTGTTGTTGACTCTGCTTCACATTGACGGCATGACATTATAACGCGTCAGCAGCGTTGTGGTGCATACATGCGGGCTGCTCTGCAGCTGGTGTAACATTTAGGCTGTTGTCTAGTGCTTTGTACACTGACTCTGTGTAACTGACAGTTTTAAATTATGAGGACTCTGCATCTTCATCCTGGGCATATTTGCTGTTGATGGAGTAATGTGACTGTGGCATCACTCATACTGTATTCTCAAGTGCACTGTTTGCGGTGCCACCTTCCTCACTGTATCCCAGGCGTCTATTTATTTATAAGCCATAACAAATTGTTTACTAACCTTTAAAGTGCGCCTGATTGGTGCCAATTGACAGTGAACGTATCGTGAATGAATGCGCTCGTTTTGTTGCCGCTCATGTTATTGTAACTTAACACTGGGACATTAAATCTATGTGAGAGCAATGTGATTAGGATGTAGTATGCAACCTTAGTAAAGGCCTAGTGTTTGGTCAGTGCCGTGCAAATGTAATTATCAGTTACACATCGGATTATCAAAAATAGTCTAATAATTGTGCCCCCCCCCCTCCCCCATGCAGTTAATGTCGCTCTTCAGATTGAGCCCTGGCGACGCTCTGCTATTTGAGCAACGTTTCCCGTATGTTTATTTATACGTGGTGGTTCAACAGTTCCAGCCACATGATGATTTTTCAATTTCTGGAGCGGCATATTTTGACACTCTTACTCTCTCTTTTAAAAACTTGACTTTATTTGAAAGGAACAGTGTTGACCATTCTGTTTTAATGTGTTTAATTACTCGCAAAATCTATGCGGATAAACATCTCGCAGGTGGACTTGCCTTTGAAGGAGCATTTTTGTGTCCCCACGCTGCTGCCATGGTGACACTGTTAAGGGTGCCATGTGGAGCAGAAAACATTTAAATAAACACTGAAAATGTGACTTAAAATTGTAAAATGTAAACTGCGCTGCATGCCCCATGTTCCTACAAGTGCAAGTTTCAAAGACACGGTCTCCTCAGCGGTAGTTACAGCTCTGCAATTTTGCAAGACTCTTCAGTGCTAATGTCATGTTGCAAATGTGCAGCAGAGAGAGATTTCTGAATGAGAAGAATGAGAAGTCAGTTAAGCATTGCAGCGCTGATGTACATCTCCATCTCCCGTCTCAAACTGGTGTGTATTCTTTGTCACGTGCCAATAAGAAATTTCGCTGCCAACAATCAGGCGTATGGTATATTGTCACAATGCAATCCTCTGCCACATTCCCTGGTGAGAAACTAGCTCCTTGAGCGAAAACAAATTTCCACAATCTAAATCAATCATCCATCCATTGCTGCTACATTCTCCTTACAGTCTGCAGCCCTCCTATCTCACTAGGAAACCCATTTCTCTCAGCACACGGTAACCTTGCGCATGAGATCTACAAATAAAACCTTACTTCGGCTGAAGGAAATTAGATTTAATGAACGGCGGGCTGGGCAACAACAGATGGTTTGTCTTATTGGAGGCACAAAGCTAGACTGGGTGTTTGAACGCCTTCACATCAAATGCCAGTGGTTATCAATTAGGAGAGGAGGTAAGCTCCTAACAACATGAAACAGAGCGGGAGCCCTGCCACCGTGGCCCTCACCTTCCCCGTGCGGAGGGAGACGCTACGCTCACACTGTTGCTGGGAAGAGAATTTCCATATGCTGGTGTCAGAAATGCTGCACAAGCCCAGATGTTGAGTAATGCCAAATGTGAAATTATGGACTAATGAATAAATATGCGTTCGGTCAAACGTAGTTACACCATAAGTTCCAGGTACCTCTCCGTGGAACTTTTCTTTTTCGCTGTAATAGAGAGCTGCCTCAATTTATATATAGCATGGGAGTTGACGTCTTGTCTCATTGACTTACTGTCCTAAATGTGTTCTTAATCATTCAAAATTAAGAAAATAGGAATAATTAAAAAATGCAATATTTGGAGTACTTTTGGGACAGACTACTTCCGTGCCGTCATTCTGCTTCAAAGAAAAAAGATAAATGATGATGCCATTAAAAGTGAACTAATTAAGGAAGGCTTCTTTTAAGAACTCATTAACTGCAACCTCATTTACATAATGATGCATATTAATTAAGTTTTAATGAATCTGAATTTCCAGCAAACCACATTTCTTTGGCTGTGGAACAAATTGAACAAATTATTTAAAAGTGTTCTTGAATCTACTTTTTACACCAAAGGGGAGAGAGAATGCAATCATTTGTAGAAAATCATATTTTTTTCCCTCTCCTCAGCCGGTGCCCATCTGTTAATTATTTTTAAATATAATCATTTACCCTTTTGTTTAACTCTCTTCCAAACCCTTTCGGGAGGTAAGGGACTGCTGCTAAACGCTGCAGCGCGTTGAAGTCTGAAATGTGTGATTATGAGGCAGATGAGAGAGTGTGTTTTTGCTTCTGTGCTGGCTGTACAAGCCTCCTTGCTTTGAGGTCTGCACATCTCCTGTCACCTACACACACATTCGAGCCCCTTTCGCACATAAACTCCGGACAATACTCGGAGAATCTGATCAGGATAATGTGCAGATACCTGCTCACACATGCGGCAAACATCAGGAGATTGTCCACGTGCAACGTGTTCACACATGTTGGAAATAGAATAATATTTTGGGCGAGGGGCGACAACCACACACACACACACACACAGTCTATAGCGTGCACACAATTTCACACTCACATTTTTGGGTCTTTGATTTTGATTTTGGACTTTTATACAGCAGCTAGACACAACTGACTGAACAGTAAAGTCTGTAGATCTTCAGAAAACTGTGACTTGCCCCCTCTCTCTTCCTTCTATTGTCTGCATTCTCTCAAATGATCTCTTAAAATCCATGCGCCCCTCTGCACCCCACTGTACTCACAACCTCTTTTGTCTGATTACTGACACAAAGTAAACACAGTGGGTACTGACAGAATGTTACTCACAGCTCACACTTCTCACTCTTCAGAAGTAACGCGGGAGCAGTCGTCCTTTAGCAGCAATTTAGCTGTTAATCCAGCTCATCTGCTCATGTTGAGGATGTAAATTAATTCACAAGGAATAAATCTGGAAGAAACTGAAACAGTCTCAACTTCTGTCTGGTGCTTGCCTTTTGAGGAAAGTTTAAAAAAAAATAATTTCTCTTCATTCACCCTGAAATTCAAAAAAAACAAACAAACAATCAAAAGAAACTTTTGGAACCCTCTTAAACAAGTTGCTGACAGTAATCCATGAAGCAGAGAGCAGGAGTCTGAGCAGAGTGGGGGAGGGGCCAGGCACGGCGCTGTGTGCAGGGAGCTGGCACGCCCATGTAAGGAAGTCCAGCACACATTAACCTCGGTGAAACAACAGAGTTTAAGAAAGACCTCCTGAAATACAGCGTGGACAGCCAGCCGAAACAGCCTGCAGGGCTCACTCCCACATGCATGGACCTCATTATGTGACACTTTGGCATCGATTAACACGACACTGTAACGACATTTATGGGTCAGAAAAACGGAAAAGCATAATACTAGCTCTCCTTTAAAAATACAGCCTGTGTTATGTGGAGTCCGCACACATTCAGCCATCATTCAGCGGCTCAGAGGAGTGAAGAAAGTCCCAAGTCTGTTCTGTTATCTTCACTATTGTGCAAAAAGCAGGATTTAAATTGTTTTGTGCTTAAAATATCCTCCAAAAAGTTGGTATGGATTTCTGGATCATAACTGGAAAGAGCCCATCATGTCGGCCCAAAGAGGGACTACGGAAGCTTTCTGAGATTCAGCTACAGAAAACCATTCTACGGGCATCCATGCTTCAGTTTATGACTTAAAATGGTTTATCGTTAAACATTCCAGTTAATTACATTAATAGTAAAGGTTATTTTATAATTATACATTTGTCATTCAACTGATTATAAACTGCTTTGAGGTTTTATACTGAATTATAAAAGACCTAAATTTGAAGGAATGTACTGCAGTGGTGGAAATGTACTGAGTAAAAGTACTGTACTGTGTATAAACGTTGTAGCTTCTTTACTCGAGTATTTTCTTTTTAGTATTTGCTTCTTAAATCTCTTCTCTCCTTCATTTGAAAGGCAAATATTAAACATTTTATTCCATTACACTTTTTCTAAGTTTTCTTAAATTTTATTAAAATTTTATGAACAACACTGATCAGTCTCTAAATTATGTTTTTATAGATTTAAAAACCTTTTCAACCAGTCGACAATTCGCAGCATACCAAAAACCAGTAAGCTAGTCTTTCACCTTAACCAGCAATAATTTGTAAAAGCAGTAGGCCTGTACTTTTGAAGTGTGATCCAAAATGTGTGAAACTGTGTCTGTTATGCACAAATGAAGCGCTGCACCGCAACGTGCATGCAGCAAGTGCAAGTGATACGTTTCATACGTGGTTCATGTTACGGCGCTTTATCACCAGCAGCATGTGAGTTAAATGGACTTTTGTGACCACTGGTCCATGCAAGTACTGGGCATTTGGGCAGCGCTCGGTTTTGGCTCGTCCGTTTTCAACATGGCAACTTGACTGCAAACAAAAAGGCGACACAGAAACAGAATCTGATCACCACCGTCAGATCACCGCCTCGCTTGAGTCTTGGATCAGTTCCGTTTTTTTTTCCTCGCCACTGTTGCCTTGTGCCTGCTAACGGGGGAATTGCTTTCTTTATTTTCAAAGCAGCATACGGTCTAGACCTACTATGCAAAGCATCCTCGGATGACGTTGATGTGATTTTGCGCCATATAAATAAAATTTATATGGCAAAGTTACCAACTGCACCTTTAAGTCGAGGTTGATTTGTGTTTACGCAAGTTGAAATCTGGTGACTGCTCCGTTACATTTTCGAAATTAATCAGTAGTATTCATTGGGGGTGTATTGATACACTGATCACTGTTATGTTAATGTATTTTTTTGTACCTATACTGGTAAATAGTTATAAATGTTACTCCAGGTCATTCTCAGATGTCCTGAGTCATTTTTTTTCTCTACTTTTGGCACAAAAAACATTGACTATTGATTTCTAGTCATTGAATCGTATCATACTGTATCCCTCTAAATGAGCCCATATCGTTCTCGTATCATATCGCCAACTATGTAACATAATGCGCACAGGCTCCTTGTTAAAACATATCATTACACCCCTAGCATTAATTGTTTTAGCTTTTGGAATGTGTGTTGATTTGTAATTATTGGTACTGTAGCATTCACATCCCTTTAAACAGAATGTCGTCTGTTGTAAACTTATGTCTCCTGATTCTTTCTAGTAGTTACGCTGCTAAAAAACAAAAACAAAACAAACACCATTCATAGCCAAAAAATCTGACTAGCTGTTCTTTTCCTCACTGCCCACAAATTTCTCAGGATGTGACGTTAAAGGTCTTTCAACTAATGTTTGTCTGTTTGTTGTGATTCAGATAAAAATAACTCAAACATTCTGTAGCCGCACTAGACTGTCTCTCTTTCACTAATATTCCTTAAGTGTGAAGTCAACAGCTGCTGCAATTTGTTGTGTTCATGTGGTGTGTTTTCAGGCACAAGAGACAAAAGAAACCTCCACAAAGCCCGGCTTTGTTTTCCAGAGAGGCACACAAGCACATATACACACCTGCTCGCTAGGTTGGCGGTTAAATCTGGGAATAGGTTAGAGCTCTGGAGATGGCAGGAGGAGTCAGGGTCCGTCACCGTTAGAGGCAGGTTGACGCCACGGGACAACGCTCAAACCAATGGCAGTGCATCACACACTGAATTTCTCGCATCGGTCGTCCCAGAGGATGATCGGTGTAAAAGTCTCTGTGGTTTTAGAACCCACCCACTTGCATCCTTCGCCTCTTCCCTGTGGTGAGCTGGAGGCCTCCATAGGAAAAAAAAAAAAAAGTCGATGGCGCTGGCCGGGTACTTCTGACAGCGAGTGCCTACCTCGGGGGAGGTCAGAAGTCAGCGATTCATACGAGACAAGCTGGCGATGCAGTGTAACCGAAAATGGAAAGCAGATGTTCGTTAATTAGAGGAAATGTGACTGACAAGACTTGAGCGGCGAGGTACATGAGCTCGCCCGCCATCCAGCAGCTGTTGTTACCCGACTTCATTGTCAGTCTTGTGCACAAGTCACAGCTTCCCTGCAGAGCTGGGCCCAGACGCCCAGCACCCACAATTATCAAAATAGAATTAAGCTTGATTGAAACGAGCAGATTTTCTCCTGAATATTTTTGGTGTTTTTGTCTGGGTGTGCTTTTGTGTGAATGAGCAGCTATAGTCACGACACCTTCTGGGCTTTTTTTCCCTTTGGCTTCTTCCTCTCCCTTTTCCGCTCCTCTTTTCCTTCAAGCTCGACTCAGCTGTGACAACGCGCTGCTAGAGATGGATCTACTATGAGTTACAAAATGAAAGGAGATTTCTTATTTGAAAAAATCGTATATTTCCCTGAATTGCTTTCCTGTCTAGTGAGAAGTAGTGAAATTGTTCATATGCAACTGTTGGTAAACAGGAAGCCCGTTAACAATTGATTTTAGCTTCTTTGTTTACAGACATTCTTCTTTTAAGAATATCCATAAAATTAATATACATGGTGTTCACACTGAAAGTCCTCACATGGACACATGAGGTGGATTTTTTTTTTTTCCTTTGGAAACGACCCTCAAAAAAATCTTTGTCTTTTGATTACAAGAAGAAGCTTTTCTGTGATATGAGTGTATATGGTCTCCATATGTGCCTGTTTAGATGGGAAATGCGCAATGGACCTCCTACACACGCACACACACACGCGCACTCTCACACACTCCTGGTCAACACCGTAATCCTGTGAAATTGATGAATGGTTACACATTAGGCCCATTCAAACAACAGCTGTTAATTCACTTCAAATGAGCATTATCAGATCATTTGTGTCAGGCAACAGAATATGAATGACACTGATTATCTCAGATTTGGGGCTTCTGCTGGCAAAGCCCACCGTCCTCCGGGCCTCTAGGTAACACTCCAGATAATTGTGAGTGTGTGCGTTCATGTGTCTAAAAGGTGCCATTATGTCTGCATATAAGAAGGATGATATTTGTGCAGAAGGACATGGAGGCCCCTTTGGACATGGAGAATGATGCCTGATGGGAAACAGGGATGCGGCCGCTGCATTCTTACTCATGCAGAGTGCAGCTTGCAGGTGATGTAAGTCACCCTCGTGGTGGCCATGTTGGAGCCCCACAGCTCTTGTGCAACAGTGGCTTCGAATGTTTTGCATCTCTAAAAATACAAAAATCCACTTCTGGCCTGTGACACGCACTTTCACTTCCAGTCTCACACTTTCACGCTGCCCAGAGAATGAATTATGGTTCAATTAAAAGTCTATCTACTGTAGTTATGCTTAAAGCTGTCAAATGATTACTTTTTCTTTTTCTTCACGATTAATCGCATTTTTTTATTACATTTAGAATTTATTGTGCATTCCACAACAGTTGTAAGTCCATATTGACAATGTAAAGCAATCCCTGCCAGTACAACTTCAGCTTCATGGGAATCAAATGCTAAGTGGAGTACGTCTCTTGTATACGTCTTGTGTGGTATTGAGGAAGAGACGGGTAGAGCTTATCCTCAGCTAATTAGCTTAGCGCAAACACTGGTAGTCAATGGGAAGTGCTAGCCTGCCTCCGCCTAAAGTCATCAGATAAACTTTGTAACAAGTCTAAATGGTCCCGTGTGCTTGTTGTAATGCGTTCATTTAATTTAAAACATTGTTATTTTTAGACTCAGATCCGCACTTAATGAAATTTTTATTTTTTTAACAAACATTTTGTTTTGTTGACCTACTTACAAGCACACCCAGAATTCCAAAATTACGTTTAATGCTAATCTGAGTGAGGAAATCAATAGTCTCGCAGAGTGGTGCGCAGAGAATAATCTACTGGTCAACGTCAGCAAAACCCAAAGAGCTGATTGTTGAATTTAGGAAAACAAACAAAAAAAAGGTGCAACCATACACTCATCTTTTACATCAGTGGAGCTCAAGTGGAGCAGGTGAATAGTTCTACAGGTTCCTTGGAATCAACATCTCGGAGAATGTGATCCAGACATTATACATCTCCACTCTAGAAAAGGCGGCCCAAAAATGTATTTATTTCTTAAGAAAACTACAGAAATCAAAACTGCCACGCCAGGTTCATATGAACTTTTACAGAGGAGCAGCACAAAAAAAATTTGGACTCAGAACATTAAGACCTGTTATGGGATGTGGCCGGCCCAGGACAGAACACCCAGAAAATAACTGACCATCAGTGATGTCACTGCGGTGCCCACACAAAGCCAGAACAAAAGACAAAACCCATCCCAGCTACATCCTGTTCGCCCTGTTGTCATCTGGAAAGAGAAGAGATGCTTTGTTACATTAAAGCTGTGAGACCTCTCAACCTTAGCCTGGTAAACCTGACTAATTCACTTGGTGAATTAACTCAATTTGTGAAAATGGTCTGGTAACCCTCCCATTCACGGCTGTTCCCCCCCCCCCGTCCGAAAACTTGTTGGGCCAATCACAACCGTTATTTCATATGTGGCGGGCTTTGTGCAATGACTCACTGAAGGAGCCGAGGACGGCAGCTCCACTCGGTGTACCTGGTAGCTGTTGTGTTGTACCCAAGGCTGAAGGGATCTCATGTCCGCAAACCACAGATCAGAAAGACTAAAGGCTCCTTTTCCTCCTAAACGTAGTAATCACAAAAAAAAAGTACTTGCCAGGCCTCCAGGGTTGTTCTCTGTCTGATAAGAACATTCCTTTTGTTTAATATTGTGTAGTTTTCAATAATGAGGGAATTTTTTCGCTTGCCTGAATTTCCCCTCAAAACAAACATGGAGCTTGTTTACCTGGAGTGTGAGGGGAAAGACGGGTAAACAGCTCTGATTGGTTGTGTGTTTGTCCAATTGCATCCAGACGCAGTTTTGTCTGCGTCCGTCGGTACTGCCCCTTGGAAATGAACGGTGAATCGAGAAGTACCAACTAATTCTCACTTGAGAACGGTTTAACTGTGCCAGGATATCTCAACCTATCCTTAGCGCTCAAATTTAAAAAGCACTTTCATTTTTCTCATTAATTTTTATACTTTCACATAATTTCTGGATTAGTAGTAGCATGAGGAAGCTACAAATGTACTTCAGTCCACGACCTTGTGTGGTGAAATGAAGATTAAATCTTGAGCTTGAATTGAATCACCAACAACAGTCATGTAAAACATAAAAACATTTTCATAAAACCTCTGTGCAAATCTTTGCTCTCTCTTTCAGTGAGCACAATATTCTCACAATGTTCATCAAATTGAATATGAGCGTATCCCTTTTCCACTGTCCCACTCTTCATTGTTCCTTCTTTTGTTTGGGTCAAAGCTGGTCTTGTTTACTCCACACACAGCAGACTTTGGCAGGACTCGGAGTCTTGAACGGCTCAGGTAAAATCATGTCTTCACAGCTGTAGCGAATAAAAGCCTGGCAGGAGTTATTTTTATTCTCTTTCCCAAACCAAAGTGAGGGAAGAACAACCCTCTCCTCAGTTCTACAACAAGCAGCGCTCCCGGAGGGCTACAGCCGAGGCAGCAAAACAAAGTGGAATATTTCAAAAAACATCACATTGAGAATAACTCATAAATTTAAAAGCACGTTGGACTCCAAAGGTAAAGTGTTGCAGTAGCTGCCAACAAGGTGCAGCAATTAGGTCAGGTTATACAGGGAAAAAGTTGTAATTCACTTTCCTTTTTTTTTTTCTGTCACTCTGTGTTTTTCTTTCTGCACCATCTGCCCATATTTATACAGCCACCTCTTCCACAGCTCTGCCCGCGCAGACAATGCCTGGGTTAATGTTGGGAACACTCTGCTCTCTAAAAGTCTGTGGGCCACAAAATCAAAATGGTTTACTGAAAGAAGCTAAAAAGCTTGACCGAGCATCAGAACTGTGGTAATTTTTTTTAATCTGTTTTTTGTTTCACATAAAATATTGTCACTCAGTCCATTTTAATATAAAGATAATGACAGTGCAGCTATGAGGCAGAAGGACGACTAAATCAAGACTGTAATAAATAACATAAATACTTAAATTAATAAATAAATGTATACTATAAATTCTAAAATAGTGAAGAGGGACCTTAACTGCAGAGAGAACCACGACCCCTGCATCTTCATATTTGCTCTCATTGGTATTTATGCTGTTTGCTGTTAATGCAATTCAATGTTTCTTCTTCATTTGTCTGTTGTCTTGGTAAATTCAGCATCTTCAGAACATTCTGTGATGACAAAACAGTCATGTCCAGTAGTTTCAATCATTATTTGACTTGCTGCTCCCATTCAGTGTCAAGTTACTGTCAGTGAAACTCTAAACTCTAAACTCTAACTAAGAAATGGCCCCTGACTGTTACTCAAGATTTCATCAACCAAAATTGAGTATTAGCTTTTATTTGAGAATTGCAGTAGGTGTTTTTTAAAGGTTTTTCAAGATTCTATGTAAATGATGAATCTACAGGTATTTCATTTATCATTATGTAAACATATTGACTTAAAGTCACTTTCATGATGCTGAAACTTGACAATGCTTTCACAGTTAAAACCTGTTTTAGTTATCAAAGCCTGTCTATAAGGTATAAATATAGTGAATAACAAAAAATGCCACATTTTTAAGATATGCTGTGTTTGTTTTACCATTTAGCTTTTCAAACCTGTTGTTTAGCCAGATGATGTTTTTTTTTTTCCGTTGTTTATTGTTTTGGTTTCTTTAAAATCTGATTTTGCTTCGTGCTAATGCTTTGTTTTCGCAGTGTGGAACCACACGAAACCGGCTGGAAATCATTTCAGAAGTGAGTCAGAGCAGCTGATAGTGGTTTTCATTTAATGTTTTCCCCACCCAACAATACAGTAAATCAAATGCAAATCAAAGTGCTTTTTGTGCCTGGCTTCTTATTGGCTCACTCACACATATGGGGCAGTGCTGGCCTGATGGTAAGAGAAGCGAGTATTTGCCCGAAGGACTGCAGGAACAAACCCCCAACCGGCAGGCTTTGTGCGGGCGGTGAAAGTGAAAGAGACCGCCACACGTATTCCACCTCTGAGGGCCCCTGAGCAAGGCCCCTGACCCTTATTGCTCCAGTGGAGCTGCTTAGTGGCTGCAGTTAGGACTGTTATCGGTGCTGTTCAGCTTCCAGGTGTGAATGTGACCAGGGCGTCCCTGAAAAAGAGAGCTCACTCTCAGTGGAACTCCCACCCCCACCCCTACCCCACTGCTCTGCTAAATAAATAAAAGTTCAAAAATAATTTTAAAAATAGTAATAAAGAAGGTCCTCTCAGCTAATTCTTGGTCACTGATCAACAGGGTCTGCTGAATTCTCGTTGGCCACCATGACGGGAGCAGAGTTGACTTTATGAGTGTCTGAAGGTGCTGGCTACTCTCACAATCGCCCTTTGGGCCTGAGTGCAGCATAGGGCATGTGCTCGGCCTCATTACACTAGATGCGATAAAATCAGACCACAGAGCAGCTGGATGAAAGTCACATGATACTCTTGGCTGCCCCCCTGCCTTGTCTACCCCCCCCTTAGAGTACTTAGTGAGGTGTCAGGCCACCACTGTGTCCTGAGAAGAGCTGGGTAGGCGGTTTGTTGGGCAGGGGGTGTCCAGTCTCTACTGTCAGGCAGCTGGACACAACACAGTGGCATACAGCATGATGTGTAAAATGGATTTCCTCACAGACGCTGCCTGCATGTGTCTTGGCCTTGCCTTGACCAACCCCAGGCGGTGTCTGTCCGCCCCTCCCACAGCCCTCTTACCCCAGAAAGGCCTGACTTTAATGGGACTAATTGGGTCAGACTCAACAGAGGGACAGCACGTCTTCTAGGACAAGACTCCCTAACACCCATTCAACATCTGCAAAAACACGGTCAGGAAACGCTGATGCTTAATTAGCAACAAGGTCTGATCAATAAGGACAGCTTATTTTTCAGACTGGACAGTAATGGTGTCATGTCTCAGACAGCTATTCACAGCTGCTGGGCGTGTGTGTGTGTGTGTATGGATGGTGATGTTATCTTTCCTGACGATCATAAAGACAGAGGCTGACCTTAATTGCAGTAATTTAGTGAGTAGCCATACTTATGTCTCGGCAGCGGGATCACCACCATTAGTCACCATCGAGCGTCCTCCCGACAAAAAGCTGCACTCATTACGCAGAAAAATTGATTTGGTCAGATAAACACTTTCATCAAGTTATCAGAGCAGACGGACAGTGTGAGCATCCATGCAGTGTCCGGATGATGAGACATGGTGGCTTGATCAGTTCATGGCCCAGAAAAACTGCACGTGCTCGTGAGTCCAGACCAGCACATCCTGCACTCGTTTCCTTTAGGTGAGATACAGCAAAAAGGAGAACCGTGTCCGGCCAAGTAGCTCTGCGGTATCCAAAAGCTCTACAGTCAGATCATATGTAAGCATCAATATGAATTTTTATACAAAGAGGCTAGTTTAGAAGTCACGTTTGGTGCTACCAAGTCTGTGAAAACAGTTGAACAAAATCCGGGGTGGCTTTGTCATGTCTGAAAAAAGAAAAATGAGGGAGAGTTTGAACAGAGAGCTTGCTTTCCACTAGTGTTGTAGTGCACGAGATCAGTTTTGATTTCAAGACGACTGGTTGAGAATCTGGGTATCGTTTCAGAATCGAATGCATCTTGACTCATTCCTGTCTCTGTCTTGGACATAGGGGACGAATTTT